>PVKZ01003581.1:0-124437 GCA_004027375.1 Macroglossus sobrinus
CATCTCTTGGTTTCCATGGTGTAATTACTCTCACCGGGGTCACTTTTAAGCGACCAATGGATGTTGCAGGTGTGGAGTTGGGAAAATTCATAGCACGTGATGATGGCCCATCATCGTACAATATTTCCACCTCAGAGATGTAACACATGCCAACAAACTGAAGAGCCCAGATAATAGGAAATGTAAAACAATCAAGCAATGATGGTTTCTTAGTGTTACTTTTGCTTTTAATGCAGTTTATCTAATTATACATTAATATGATTTAACTTTTAGGAATAGCCGTAATTAACAACATTTCTGCAAATCATTTGGCTTACAAGCGGGAACCAGCCAGCTCCAGCACCCCTCTGGGCCCGGAGGGGTTGTGAAAAGCCCAGGGTCTCACTTCCCTGCCGACTGAAGCACAGGGAAAGGCGGGGACGGAGGATGTGGGCGGGAGAGGAGTCCAGAGTGCACGGACTCCATTCCTCTGTGTTTTCTAAATAACTGAGAGTGAGGGCAGGACCACGAGGTCTGGATGAGTGCTGTGGGGAAAGGGAACGGGGGAAGGCTCAGCCCACAGAGGAACCGCTTACCTCGCAGTGAATCCAGACACCATCCTTGTCAGACTTCTAAATAGAAAGCGTGTTCTCAGCGTGCAAGCAGGAACAGACAAGGCCTTTGATCCGAGCATGGGACTTGGCAGGGTGGGAGGGGAGAGGGAACCATGCAGGCAGAAATGCAGGTTCTGGGAATTAAAGGTTCTGTGACAGGTTTTGCAAAGATTGGCTAGGAGTCCCTGTCAGGTTGGCCAAGATACCAGGTGCCAAGATACCAGGAAATAGAAGAAGGAACCCTGGTCAGAGGGTGGGGCTGTGTCAACAGCAAATAGGACTTCTTGCCATAATCAAGAAAGAGCGGGCAAGGAGGACAGGTTAGAGAAGGACCCAGTCATTCAAAATTTCAGCCTGAGTCTGGGACCTGAGAGTGAGAAGGGTTGAAGGTGAGTGGACCCTGAGCTGATGATCTCTGGGAGTGCTGACATAGGGAGCCAAGATTGAGAACCTCAGGGCCAGAAGATAATGAGAAACTGTGAGGCCAGGGCAGGGTTTCTCGTGCCTGAGAAACACCTGGGAAATTGGGAAAGTGTAATTCCTAGTCTCTAGCCCTAGGGAGTCTGATCTGGAAAGAGCAAAAGCACAGCACTTCCTAGTAATATTTTCAGAGGCATCTGTCTTCAGAAACAGACTCCTGTGAAGTGCAGGGAGAATTTAGGGAAAAAGATATAAGGATTGTTCACTGAGATGCAAAGATCTCCCTTGAGCTACAAAGGATATAACGGAATAAAAACCAGAATGGGCTAGATAAGAAGAGTGTTGTAGGAAATGGTAAGTCTCAGATATGACACTGCAGCAGTGATGAGTGGACCAGGCGAGAGACTGAGATGCTCAGACATGGAATTAGCCAGTGACAGAGAAACGAGAAAGGGCCTGAGAGATGGCGAACACAGGACAGGAGCAGGCTGGTTAAAAACAGTGAGAGGCTAGGACACATCGACTTAAAAGTCACACAAATCTCAATGAAGGGAATGCTCTTCTGTAAATTGAAGACAATCAGAAAATGCGATGAATTATGGACATTTAGAAAGTTAACAACTCTGCCCGATACTACGTGCCCGTCCCCCCAAAAAAAGTTTAGTGCTGAGGAATATAAGGATGAATTCTTCAACATTATAATTTTTTTCAGTGTCCTAAAAAGAATTCACATGTATTGAAAAGGGTTATATCACATTCGTTCTCTGATACTGTTATGATTCTGATTACAAAATAAGATAAAAATAACACGTCAGAAATAAATCTGTATTAATTTAATGAAGATAGCTGTAAGACTTAAAACAAAGAATAGAATGTAGTTATCACATTTGAAATTTATGTTAAGACTACAGGGGTAGCTTAAAATGTATTCATGTCACAGGTGGATCAATAAGAAAAATGATCATTTCAGCTAGGACGATCTCAAAGACATTTGATGAAGTTTAACACTCATTCATGACACATTTAGAAATAAAACAATATGCTTCTTCAACATGATAAAAATATTTGCTTTATAAATTTCAAAGCATTTTATAAAGCAGTAATATTAAATAATGTAGTGTGGGTACAATAATAAACAAACCAGTTAGTAGAACAGGATAGAAAATAACGAAAAAAGATCTCTATGTGGAATATAGTATATGAAAGAGACCATTTTCAAATTGATGGGAAAATAATGCGCTATTCAATAACAGGTGTTAAGATAATTGTATAGTTAGGAAAATGAAGTAAAGTATCTATTACATTTTTTTCATTTTAAAAAAATAAAGGTGACTTCAGAGCTGAATGCAAAAATAAAACCATAAAAGTATTAGAAGAAAATACAGGAAAATGGGTTTAGATCCTTATGGGTAAACATGATATCAAATACAAAAGCCAGAAAGGAAATGCATGAAAATTGATGACATCAAAATTTAAAATGTTTTGCAGGGCCCAAGCTACCTTGGACTTAAAAGACGAACAAAAAGCTGGTAGAAAGTAACTGAAAAATATGTTAACAAGGAATTAATACCTAAATTATGTAAAAGACTACAAATTAAAGGGAAAAAAAGCCAGCCAAACTGAAAAAAAGGCAAAAGAAACAAGTGGGTAATTCACCAAAGAGGAAAAAAAAAAGAAGGTGACAGTGTTTTTGCCTATCAGATTGGCAAACAGGAAAAAGGTTAATTATAAGCTTTGGCAAGACTGTGGGGAAGTGACTACCTGTGTTCCTTGATGGGGGGACAGTGAACTGGAACAGCTGCTTGGCAGAGCAATTTAGCAGTGTTTATTTTAAAAAAATGAATGTACCCACCGCGTTTTTGCAAATTTTACTAAGTCGAGACACGAAGAGAAAAACCAGGTTGGGGAATAGAGAGAGGATTTTTAAGACACATTTATCTGATAGCGTATTATTGAAGATCAATTTGTTTTTTAAAAATGGCACCAAATCCCAAGCTCAATACCAACAAAAAGAAAATCTGTAATGTTTGGAAGTAAGTTTAGAATGATCAGCTTAGAGGAAACACAAAATTTTAGTGGGCAACAAAAACCATATTGAATAAAAACAGGCATTCAGAGAAAATTGACATTGTAAAGGAATTCCTGGACCACGGGCAGATGGATGCCATTGCAATCACAGTCCCAGAAGGGAGGTTATTTTCTTATTGTTTTTTTTTTTTTCTAGAACTAAACAGTATTATTTTGAAATTAAAGGTAGCAGGTAGAGGTGGGTGATAGGTGGGGATGTTAAACAGGATCCTGAAAAAGAGGCGATGTGGGAAGACTGGCCCCCACAGATGTACACGTGTAACACAGCAGCAGATAAAATGATGATGCCCTTGAGAATATAAGGTGAACTTGGGAAGACCACCAGGAAGGAATATTCACCGGGGGGGGGGGGTCCTTGTCCGGCAGCACACCAGGTCCCCACGTCCATGGCCGCAGACTACGAGTTCTGCTTGCTGGCTGCTCCATCTCCCAGGTCCCCTTCCTCGCTCTCACTCTGTGGGTCTGTCTCTGCCGTTCCCCTGCAGGTGCAAGCCTTGGCCTCTGCCAGCAAGTTTGAAGCGGAGCTGAAAGCCGAGCAGGAGGAGCGGAAGCGGGAGGAGGAGAAGAGGAGGATCCGCCAGGCGGCCTTCCGGGAGCTCAAGGCCGCTTTCAGCACATAGTCTGGCGACCTTGACCTCTGTCCGCTGCTGTGCCTCACAGATGCCCCGGGGAGAGCTGACCCAGCATCCATCCTCACCTCTGCTGACCCCTCACCCCAACCAGCCTCCGTATCCACCACCTAATGCAAACTCTTTAGCCTCAGAGGGGTGGCTTGGGGTGCCTCTCACCCACAGGGTGGGAGCCCCTCCTGGAGCATCCTGGGGTAGGCCCACCTGCCCACCTTTTTCTGCCCTTCTCTGTAGTCGGAATGTGCCTCTACTTGGCAACCTGTACCTTTTCCTTGTCCCTGTAGCCTTCCATGTCAAAGAGTGGAAATTAGTTTGTACAGATACTTCTTTCTTTGGTGGTCCTCAGAGGCGTCAGTCCCAGGGGCGGCGCGGGGGGGGGGGGGCTGTCACGTTGATGGTGTCTGTTTTCTCGGGTAATACCCTGTACCTCCCCCCCTTTGTTTCCCATCCGGCTACCCTGGTCTCATTCCTAGCCTGATTCTGCCAGTTGCCTTTGCATTTTCGTCGGTCCTTTGATGATGTTGAGGTTTAGAACAGGCCAAGCTGGACCATTGCCTGTCCCTGCTCCAACGGGGGGTATGGCACGCTGCCGAGATGACAGAAGATAGTGGAAAGTTAAGAAGATCTCTTCCTGTCCTCTAGCGTTCCTGCTAGTGCACAGTCTCCATGCCTGCTTCTCTGTTCACTCTCCCCATTTTAGCCTTTTTTTCTTGCTCTTAAATACTATGCTTCTTAACTGTAATAATGAAAGACTAATTCGAAGTAATATTGATGAGTAGAAGAATTCCTGTTAACTCTGAGTCTACGCAAGTTGTAGTACAGCAGACCCCTGGCATTCCCAAGTGACGAATCTTGAGCCTTGCAGAATCCCAAAACTCATATGACTATCTTTGTCACGTGATCAGTTTTCAACATCTGTTTCAAGGCGGGGAAGCGGTTCTTACCTCCAGCACACATTTTTATATGTTGTGAATTCTTGGGATAGTCGCAAATACCAGGGGTTTGTTGTATTTTTTTAAAAATAATTCCTAACGTCATATTTATGCTCTTTTGTAACCGCTGTCTTTATAATAAAGAAAGCATCTGCATTTCTACCTTACAGCTGTTTCTTTTTCAAATAAACTATGCAAATAGACGTTGCCATCACATTTGTTGTGCTTCCTGTCTTCTTAGAATTGGTGGAGAGAGAAGAGAGTTTTGTGTAGGGGCCACACACATCTGGCCCAGGGTCCTGTGGGCCACCGAGTTCTGGAAGTAGAGTTAGAAGGACCCAGAGGCAGTGGACGTGAAAATGGAATGGAGACATGTGACATCTGATCACGTGATCTTGCTTCTTGGTATTCATTCAAACGAGCTGAGGACCTTCGTCCAGACAAAAATCTGCACGTGAATGTTAACAGTGGCTTTACTCATAATTGCCCAAACCTGGAAGTAACCAAGATAGTCCTCAACTGGTAAATGGATAAACAAACGGTGGTATATCCACACAATAGGATATTAATTCAGCAATAAAAAGAAATATTATTCAATGATTAAAAAAATGAGCTATCTAATTACCAAAAGATATGGAGGAAACAAATATATATTGCTAAGTGAAAGAAGGCAATCTGGGAAGGTTACATACGGTGTGATTCCAACGACGTGACATTCTAAAAAAGGCAGAACTATGAAGACAGTAAAAAGATCAGGGATTCCCAGGGGTCACGGGGGGAGGGGTGGGATTGGAGAGGCACAAAAAGCCCTTGCACAGAGTGTTTTTAGGTAGTGAAACTATTACTCTGTATGACGCTGTAATGACAGATACATTCATTATACAGTTGCCAAAACCCATAGAACTTGCAACACAAAGAATGGGCCGCAAGGTAAACTATGGGCTTGAGTTTATAATAATGTATCAGTATGAGCACATCAATTGTAACAAGTGTCCGGCGCTGAAGCAAGATGTTGTTACACTCCGGGAAACTGAAGCAGGAGGGGAGAGACCTTTATGGGAACTGTGCTTGCTGCTAAGTTTTTCTGTAAACCTAAAACTGCTTTAAAAAACAGTCTATTAATAAGAAAAAAGAAGGAAGGAATGGAGAGAACAGTGTAATTACTTTGAACATCCATTTGCCTCTCTGGACAACTAGGCCCGTGGGAGACCTCAAAACTCTTGATGGCAGTGATGAAAATGTAACACAAAAAGACTGAAGACAAGAAAGGACAAATATTAGGCCGTGTAACTACAAAGACTAGGGACAGGACCCCTCTGCTCCTTGGTGGTTACGAAGTCCTTCAAATGTTTTCCTTTCGTGCTGCTCACCGGCAGCTCCCATCCCCCAAGCCATGGCCTTCGTTGCTTCTTTCCTGATCCGTGTCCTTGCCCTCATTCTGTCCTGATTGTCCACCCTGCAGCTAGAATAATCTTTATAAACTGCAAACCATTCCTAACATTGCCTTTCAATTTTCGGCTCCTCATTTTCAGGATCTGGCCCCCCTGCTCACCTCCCTGCCACCCCCCACCCCATCTCCTTCCAGACTGTACACTCCAGGTAAATGCAATACCGAGCGGTTCCTAGAAGGTTCCACTCCTCCAGGCTTTTACACATGCTGTTTCCTCTGCCTGGCACTCTCTCCCTTGCCCTACTGGCAAACGACTTGTCATTGTTTATGACTCAGCTCATGACACTGACATGGAAGATACATTATATAGTTGCCAATTATTCAGGAAGCTCTCTTGATGGTCTCAGACTAAAGGTGGTCCTTCTCGGTATTCCCATCTTGCCCTGAGTTTTTCTCTATCGTAATCCTTACGGCTTTATGCAGCATCCTTATGTTTACTCCTCTTCCTCCTCCTTTGGATTATTCTTCTTCCTCCTTTGGATTATGAGCTCTTTGAAGGGCAGGGACTCTGCCTTTCACAGGGCTGTAGGACTAGCACAGTGTCCACGATCACTGGGTCAGGAGCCTTCTAAGCACCCTGACTTAGATGGGAGCCTGGCCTGAGGGGACAGCTCTGAAAGTGAGGCCAGCGGAGATTGTGAGGGTCATCATTCTCACTGGAAAAATAATGCATCTGCTCTCAAAGGTCCTCGCTTGAGCAACCAGGAAGACAGACAATCACTTCTGCCTTTGCCCTGGAGGCTCAGGGAAGTAAAGGGAGTTGGAGTCAGACACTCTGCCGGTAACTTAGACTCACCGAGCCTGTTTCTTTGCCTGTCTAGTGGGGATGGTGATTGTCTACCTGGCAGATGCCGTGACTGAAGTATATTTAGTGCTCAGGTCATATTGGTTCTCTCTCTACCTTCCACTCTCCACTCCTGCAATTCTGTCTCCTCCTGAGTTCTGGGTCTCCAAAGTCCTGTGCCAGGGATTCCAGGCCCGGGTGGCCCTGGCTGCTGCTTTGGCTTCAAGCTCAGATGCCCACTTGCCCCTTTTCTCTGTTCTTTTGGGCCCCTGGGGAGACTTCTGCCAATCAGCCTGCTTACCAGCCATGCCCCCTGCAGTTGGCACTGTCTGAGCCCTCCCAGCCTGATCATGTGCCCTGACACCTGCGGCCTTGTCCCTGCTCACATTCCTCCTTGCTGACTGTGCCCATTCACGGGGCCAGATTCTGGCCACATCCCTGCCCACTGGTCTCGACTGTAGAAGAACAATGGTTCCGTGGCCAGCCTCTGGGACCTGGGGGCTTGGGGGCGGGGTCCTGGGCTGCCAACTTAGGATTCCACGGCTTTGTGGAGGTGCTGAGAATGGGACCTTATCAGCGGGTCAGTTTCCCTGCTCTCCTCCTCTGCTTTCCAGAACCAATCGCCTTGGCGTTCTGCCACGTAGTATTGGCGGGGATGCACATTGCTGCCGTCCTTTTGAAAGGCAGTTTGGTAGACGGTTAAAATTGAACATCGTGTCGGTATTAGTTACTTATTTTTGCTTTAACAAATCGTCCCATAACTTAGTGGCTTAAAACGATAATTAACATTTATTATCTCATACAGTTTCCGAGGGTCAGGGATTCAGAAGCGGTTAGGCTGGGTGGTTCTAGCTCAGTTAAAATGTCAGTTGGCGCGGCAGTCATCTGAAGGCTCCACTGGGGCTGGGAGACCCACTTCCGAGGGGACTCACTCAGGTAGTTCACAGGTTGGTGCTGGCTCTTGGCTGGAGGCCTTGGTTACCTGCCACAGGAACCCCTTCACTGGGCTGGGCTACTCAAGTGCCCTCACAATATGACAGCTGGTCTCTAGCAAAGCAGGTGTAAACCACTTTTTTTTTTTTTTAAGACCTAGCTTCAGAAATCACACTCTGCCATTTCCTCAGTATCTTACTGGCTCCATGAGGCAGCCCGATTGGCAAAAATTCTTGGGAGCCATCTTGGAGGCTGGCTCCGGAAGAATCAGTTAGGGTTCTTAACTGCAAGTAACAGAATTTAAACTGGACTGACATAAGCAGAAGAGGAACTGACTGAGAAGGCATTGAGGAGCTCTCAGAATCCCTGGCAGCTTTGTGGGGCCAGGCCAAGAAAACAGGTGGGAGGCCAGAGGGCTGGCTCTGTAGCCAGAGGCACAACATGGGAACCAGCCAGGAACGGTGCCTGGCCCTGGCTGCCCAGAGCCTTGGGCTGTCCTTGCTTCTTCAGGTGGCTACTGCACATCCAGAGTCTGAGCTTGAGCCCAGCCACATGCCCACGTGTCGGGAGTGCTGGTCTCCTGTCAAGGGAGGCGAACTCCGTCTCCCACCAAGATTCTTATTCTCCCCAAACATGGGAAGTGTTTCAGATGCAGGACAGTTGTGTAAAAGGGGCAGATGTCCACTGCTGTGATGTTCATGAGCTCTGACCCAGGGGTTTTACTTGTGGGAACTTATCCTATGGGTAAACATAAACTTGAACAAGGGTATAGTTAAAGGGCTACTCGTTACTGTGTTGCTCATAATATGAAAACAAGAAACAAAAAAACAAAATCACTGGAAACAGAATCTCTACCAGCAGGAGATGGATGAAGGGTATTATGGTACCTTCATGTAAATGAACACCATTTGGCAGCCATTAAGAAACAATGTAGGAGACTCTAAGGTACATTGATACATTGTACCAATGTATCAATTGGTACATTGATACATTTGATACATTTCTCTGCAAAAGGCCAGAGGGCAGAGCAGCACTAACAGCCAGGCTTAGGCTTTGTTTTTTATGTGAGAGATATAAAGCTATGTCTCTGCCCACTACACTAAGCTGCCTGAGGTTAGTGACCAAATGGATTTGGTACAACTGAGAACAAAGAAGCACATGATGCTTATTCATGCACACATACATTTGAGGGAAACCACATGAGAAATTGTCAATAGTGGGCTTACCTGAGAAGAGGAGAGAGAACTGGAGGGTCCTGGGTAGGTTTGGGGGGATTTAAATTTTTTCCTTTATATGTTTTTGAATTCGAAAAAAGTTTTAATCATACGCATGTACTGCTTTACTACTACTGCTGTTAATAATATGTAATAAGAGAGAAAGGGGACTCTGGCCACAAAGAAAGTGAGAAGAGTGCCTGAACATGCATGTTCAGCTAAAGTATGGCATCCTAAGTCTTCAAAGGCTCAGGAGAAAATGAATAACATTTTGGGAACACATTGTGGGGCCTTTATGTAAAATGTTACGTTTATTTCATTCCAAGGTGGTTTTTGTGACTTAATTGTCTTGGTATACGTCTGGAGATTGGAAACAAGAAAAGAATTTAAAATATGCAAGCACTTACATAATAAAAAAATGTTTTCAAACATAAAAGTGGATCTGTGTCTATAGTTCATCTGAGCATCCTTTCTTCGATGTTTGCTCAGCTCTGTGACTGGGTACCTGCCCACTCTGTTTTACTCGTGTTTTCTCTTGTTTTTCAGTTGTGTACCCAACACTCCTAGTTAGGGGACCAATCTTGAGTGGCCCTCTCCACTAACAAATCCATCCTGCTTTTTCATCCACTTTCCAGTTTCTGCATCTTTCCTTCGTCATCATTCACTTGTTCCTAACCCTCTGTTCTCCCTGCTCTGTAGACACTTCCGGTCATGAATTCAATGGCTTTTTTCTCCATCCCTGGATGCCTTGAGAACTCTGAAGATTTGGCATTGCCAATCAATATTTTCTGCCCTCTGTTCCCTTTGTTATTATCTCTGACTAGGGCAGATATCAGTCTACTATTATAATTTTAAAAACCACTAGTTAATGAAACATTGTGGAGAGAGAATGAATAAAAAGAGAAGACACCTTTCCTGAGGATTAGATAGATAATCAAGAATTTATTTGATTCTATAGGCATTTATTGTCTACTGTGTGCCAGGACAATGGCAGCTGCTGAGGATGCAAAGTCAAATAATGAAGTATGTGTGATGGTTAAAAGCATGGGATATTGTTGGTTTTCATCATCATCATCATCATCATCATCATCATCATTATCATCTTCCTCCTTTAGGTTCAGTGCCTGCTTTCTAGAAGCTTATAGTTTAGGGCTAAAAATATGGCTAAGGCACTTTGAAAAACAGTCTGGCCATTTTTGATATACAGTTAAACAAACACCACATAACCACTCATTTCATTTCTAGGTATTTACCTATGTGAAGTAAAAACCTATATTCACATAAATGCCTGAATGTGAATATTCATAGGAGCTTCACTGATAATCTCCCCAAACATCTCTCAACTGGGCAGTGGATGAGAGATGGAGAAGGTAGGCACTACTCTCAAGTGTGTGGTTGACTTTCCCAGTGTTCCATAGTGCTTAATAACATAACAGGCATTACTATTACTTTTTTTTCCCCCCTTAAAAACAGCCGTTCAAGGGGGTAAGTTCTCTGGTCTAAGGGAGGGGATTAAAGAAAGATTCACAGAGGCAGTAACACGATTTTGGTTTTTAAAGATGAGCGGGCGTTATGTAGGTTGGTGAGAAGTCGGGTAAGTATTAATAATGACATTGTAACAAGAGGGAACAGCATGGGCAAAGCCTAACACAGAATGGCATCTCAGAGGGCCCTGTAATGTGGGCACACCTGGAGCATTAAATTCAGAGGAAAGAAGAAGCCGGTCAGTGAAGATGACAGAGGATCTTGAGTTCAGTGGAATGGGACTATGAAAGGCCCATTTGAGAGTCTGCATTTCTAACAAGCTTGCAAATGATGCTAGCTTGCATTGTCCACACTTCGAGCAGCAGCATAAAAGACAAAGGAAGAAAGTATTTCAGAAAGTAGGAAGTGATTAATTACATGAAATACAGGGGAGGCACTAAGTCAAGATGAGAACTGAAACACTTGTTATCAGCCTGTAGGTTGAGGTGTCCTTAGCTAAGGCAAGCAGTTGCTGGATGGGTCAGGATGGAAGCCACATTGGAGTGGCAGATGATGGCTTATTGGGTGTGGGAATTAGGAAAGTGTTGATAAACAACTTTTTGGGTGCAGTTTGGCTTTGAAAGGAAACTGAGAGGCAGGGAGGTGATTGGAGGAGGAATTGGAATTTTTAACGTTACTTTTTAAGATGGAAGAATATTTGAGTATTTTTAAAAGCTGAGCAGAAGCAGCCTGTAAAAGGACGAGAGGTTGGAGAAGGGTAGAGTTATCAGATTTAGCAAGTCAAAACGCAGGACGCCGAATTAAATTTGAATTTCAGAAAAACAACGAATACTCTTTTAGCGTAGGTCTGTCTCCAGCATTGCTGGGCGTCCTGTATTTTAACTGGCAACTGCCAAATGGGAGATTTTTAGGCAGAAGGGTTGCAGCCCCAGATGCACTAGGAGGGGGTTGGCCCTCCTAAGTCCTTCCCAGCTGTCACATTCCAAGACTCTAGAATGAATTCCCAGTTCTACCAGAACCGTTAATAAGTGGAGAAACTGCTTCGGATTTCAGCTTCTGTCGCTTCCCCATTTTCTCTAGGATGGCCAGCAGGCAGGAAAATGCTGGCTGAAAACCTGCGGAAAAGTTCCGAGTTTGGAAACATCAGCTGGTAAGTGATGCAGAACTTTTTGAACTGCGAACGGGCTCTGGATTGGGCACCGAGGACGGTGAGTCACAGGCTGCCTGGCCCGGGCCCAACTCTGAGACACCAAGCCCGCTCCACTCAAGGACAGGCAGGAAGCCCCGGCCCGGGGACTTGCAGGGGCCTGTGCCCGGCCACCGCCCCGCCTCCGCCAGCCCGACATCCGGGGCCCGGGCAGGGGCGTGTCGGGGAAGAAGGGCGGGAGGCAGCGGAAAGGAAGGATGTCGTGGGAGGCTGGATGCGCTGCGAGGGAGGCGGGGCGGGGCGGGGGCGGGGCCGGGCCGGGGCGGGGCCAGGGCGCCGTCACGTGACCTGCGTGGCGACGTGTCGGCCATCTTGTGTTGTTGAGGCTGAGGACTGACTTGTGTTCTGAGAGACTCCCTGTCCCGGACCGCAGGTAACCAGCGACTCCGGCTCGCTCCCGGGCCCCGCTCCGCTCCGCACCTGGGCTCCGCCGGCCGTCCGCGCTGCCCGGGCCTGTCGCCTGCGCCCGCGTCCCCGCTGCTCCGGCGGACCCGGCCCCGCCGCATGGGCACCCACAGGCCGCCCTGGCAGCGGCCGCGGCCGGCTCGGGCGTCAGGAGAGGGGGACAGGTCAGGTGCGGGGCCGGAGCGAGCCTCCGCCTTGGCTGGGCGCTCTCCGGGCCCCGGGCGCATCTGGTCCTCGCATCCGGGGCGCCCCCTCCTCCGGGGCCCGTTGGCATCGCGGTGGGGGAGCCGAGGAAGGGAAGAGGGTGGTGGGGTGGGCAGTGTCAGGCTGCTTGCTCAGGGCCAGAAGGGCTCGCCTTCCGCTCCCTGCACCTCGGGGCCAGTCTCCTGCCCCGTTTTCGGGGGGCCCGGGGTAACAGCTGCTGCAGCCAGACAGCTGCTCCTGCTGGCTCTCCCTCCCCACATCTGGCCTCGGGGAGGTGCGCCCTTGCCTTCCTCACCCAGCATCTGCACTGGGAGGACTCGTTCCGTGGCGAGAGGACTGGGTCTGGACCAGGCCCGAGGCAAAGGTGGGGCCACGATCGGAACCTGGGACAGAGGCTGGCCAAGTGGGGCCCGTGGCAGCTTTGGGACGCAGACGTTCCCAGAGGTAGAAATGGGCATTGACCTACCTAAGTGTCAGCAGTTTCCCAAGAAGCATTTGAACACTTCAGGTGTGTGGCCGAAACAGAAATGAGGCGACCAGGGCAAGGGGTATGGAAGGAGCAGGTGTATGCCCGTGATTGGGAAGCAGTAACGATGCTTTGCATTTAGCGAGCTCTGTTTTATTTATTTTTTTTCCCTTCCTTTTCCCGAAAGTCAGAACACTTAGGCACACCTAGTCTCTCTGTAAGAAAGGTGAGTATTCCAGTTTAACTTGCAAGAAATGGAGGAAGGGGCCAGAACCTGTGAGCAGCAGCTCCTTAGCCAGCGTTACATACCTTGGATCAGAAGCGGGAAGATACTCGTTACTTATGTAGTGTATCCCTTTTAGATTAGATGCCTAGATTAAAACAATTTGTTTTCTTGTTATCCTTTCTGTCCATTAACTCTCATCCTTCTGATAATTGTAGCTCTGGCCGTACAGAGTTCGTCCCTATTGGTTAGAACATAAACGCATCCTGTCATTCATTGATGTTTTCATATGTTTCACTAGTTAGTGTAGCAGCTTTCAGAGTGCTCAAACTGGAATGTGTACTTTTCTGTTACATCAGATGTTGACATCAGTAGAGAGCAATAGAAAAAAAAATTAAGTGGCACGTATCTGGAAAAATGTCACCCAATCCTTCCTTTGACGTTTAACACTGAGGAATACACTGGTGTTAGTGGTGATTCACTGCAAAAGAAGGCTTCATAACCTTTGTATTCTTGAAGCATTTTGGAGTTTTGAGACTGACAAAGAAGGGACCAGGTGCCTTCATTCATTTGTTCACTTATTTGACAAATGTCGAGACCCTGCTACACTGTTGGGTGCTGGGAGCAAAACAGACCAAAAATTCCTGTCTCCATGGAGCTCATTACTAGACAGATACTTGCTAAAATATACAGGGTAGTGGTAAGCGATGTGAAAAAAAAAATGAGACAGGGCAATGGGAGTTGGGGGAGGGGTTAATTTTAAGTAGAGTGCCCTGGGAAGGCCTTATGGAAAAGCTAATATTTAAGGAAAGACCTGACAGAGGTAGGAGCTATTCCTGCAGCTGTGTGGGGGAGGAATGCTCCAGGCTAGGGAAGTCAGAGCGAAGATCCTGAGGCAGAAACTGGAGTGGAAGTGGCTGGGAAAAGTGGAGACTAGTCTAGCCAGAGAGGCCCAAGTGAGAGGTAGGCCAGTAGGAGCTGCGTACTTAGATGAGAGGGGTTTTATTCGGTGCCTTGGAACCTTTTCCCACACCTCTGTGACTCTTGGAAAAGGAAATCAGGTTCTGGAAATTTGGGCTAGTATGCCCAACCTCCTCCCTCCGTATGACCCCCTCCCCCCTCCATCCAATTCGGAAAAAATTCAGAATGCTCATAGAACATATTTCAGGAAGTTGCCATGAAATACCTTTCTCAAAAGTGAATTTTTAAATGGGATTGAGGATACACTGCCTGAAGGGGTTTTTCAAAAGGAATTAACTTTCCAAGAAGGGGGTCTTTAGGATACTTCAGAATATTTGAAAATGTAGGGAAGGGGTTTTCCCTTTAAGTTTAGATAGGTCATTAAGGGATATAACCTGGTAGAAGGTGACATCACTGTGTTAACTCACGTTGTCCTTAATGTGGCTGGTAAAGAATTCCTCGTAATGACTTCTGTGCTGTCCAGCCTAGTTTTGTATTCCTCAGGGACTCTTCCACTGATTTGTTTGTATGTCTTTTATAGCATTTTGCATGTGTAGAACTTTCTGTGCTGAGTTTTTATTCCTCCACTTTCACCTTTCAGACAAGTTCTCCAATTAATTAGATACCCAGTAGACTTTTTCATTGGGAAAACATTTTTCTGATTTCAGTGTATCTCCGTATCATTACGAGCTTTCGTAAATGCCCCTTTTCATTTTAATTCACCTTAGGAATGGAATATTTTGTTTTTGAAATGCTTTGCTTGTGAGTTGCATATGTGAAAAATAATTTGTCGTAGGTTTGCCTGAAAATCATGAGAAGGTAGAAATTACAACTTCAAGGTGTGAGTGGAGCTCCTTGACTAGAAGGAGGCAGTGGTGATTGTGATGAGGGCAGTGTTGTAAATGAATCACCTTCTCCGTCTTGGTCCTTTGTTGAAGGTTCAAAGTGACATTTTCAAATTATAATATCTTTGATGTCATACCAGCTCATTTGTTCTTGTGATTCTGCATTTTAGTGCTCTATATGTCTTTTTTTTTGTTAGTCTTCACACTGGAAGAAGACAGTATTGATGATGATTGCTATCTCTGAGAACCTTTTCTGGTGAAAGCTTCTTACTGTTCCTTTTACCCTCGCCCTCCTAAAGGTCCCTAAAGGTCGTTGATTTGTGTCACTTTCAAAGACTGACTTCATTTGCAGTTCTCTATGAGCCCTGGCTGAGTAAATTTTTAGTAGTTTCTCTTTTATTCTATTTTTTATAGGTTATAGCAGGACTAGTCTCATTAGGTTGAATCTGTAGACTATGTTGGTATTAATCCAGGTATCTTTGAGGCAGGTTAAATGTTTATTTTTTTCCAACAATTTGAATTGCCTTATTACTTGGTGGCATAAAACTCTGAACCCAAGCTTATTTTCCTCCTTGACTCCCAGTAGGATTTTATGGTGATAAAGTCCTCGGATTCCCATTCATGTTTAATGATGAAGAATTACGTAGCTTTACAGTATACGATTTTTACTCCATAGGTAAGCTGATTTAGAATGCTCATATTTCTTGACCAGATGAGCATATTTTCATTTTTTTATGCTCTCAGATGACTGAGAACTATAGTAGATCAATTAATTAGATAGGAATACAAAATGATACCTTTGTTGAATTGTCCATAATTTTGTGGAAGATTGAAGGAGAAGAGGAGAGAGGTTTGAAAAGCACGGATATTTCTTTAAGTGGCCAAAATTAATTTTATAAAAGTATTTTTAAATATTACATAGTTTTCTACTTCCAGTAATTAAGTAGGGACAATTTTATATTTTCTCATTAATTACAAAGTTTCATTGTTCTTGAACTTAATTTATATTTTTGAAAGGAGATACCCTAGAGCTTATTCTCTTGAGTTAGGCACAGAGGAGAGTTTGTTTTGTTCTCTAGTTCTCCTCTCTTCCTTCTGCCTTCCTTTGTAAAAAGTAGAGAGTAGAGGGTAAAGTTGGATGACCTTTTGGACATTATAACACAGCTACTTTTTTTTTTTTTGAAAAGGTAACTCAGGCAGAACTATGACTTTCTCAGGTTGCTTTCTTGCTGTTAGTAAAATTGTCAACTTTAATTTTAATGATTGTATTGTAATTCCTTAGGAGTAGCATTCAGAGCATCATTTGATTTTAGCTAAGAAACCACTTGAAGCTATTGTGGTTCAGTCCACTCCCTGTCAGTGGAGCTATCTCCATCTTGTGGATTTTTAAGAAACTGTCTCAACAGAGCATTAAGAGCAGATTGTGATTTTGTAACTAAAAGCGCGCCCGGAGCTTTGCTCCTTGCACATTTTGGCAGTGGTCACACTTTCTTGGGCAGTGGTCACACTTCCTTGCATAGGATACGTTTTGTATTGCTGTGTTACTGGCTGTCATTTTTCTATCAGATATGTTTAAAAAGTTAACACCAAATTCCTGTAATGTGGTTTTGAATGCAACCCCCAAATAATCACTTTCCTGAAACCTTATAGTGGTGCTTATTTGTTAGCTTCGTCAGAATCACTTAGAACTTCCATTAAAAATACGTATTTTTCAGTCCCACTCGAGTACCACTGAGAGACTCTCTAGATGTTAGCACAGAGAATCTGGTTTATAAGCACAGCAGGTGATTCTGATACTGTAATCAGGTTTGAAATCCATTTTCTGTAAAACATATTCATGCTAAAAAGATGTGTTTTTTAAGTTTCCTAGGAAATTGCTGGGTCATTTACTTTAATACTTTTATTATTTACAGCGTTAAAAGGACCTGAACAGAGTTTGCTCAAACCTCCTGCTGTGAACCAGCAGAACTTTTGAACAGGTGAGTGTTGAAAGGAAGTACAAAGCTGCAGGCTCATGCAAACAGATTATTTTCACTTTTAAGGTTTTCGTTATTTTTGTCTTATTTTTTCTCCTGAGTTATAGATGATGAGTAGAAACACTCTAGTACTTCTCAGGTCCCTTCTAAACCATAAGACTAATCATACCTTTTCTGCACTGATCCTGGTATACATGTGTGTCTTAAATGTTGCAATGACTTTTCGATGGCATGAAACAGGAAGAGGAATGCTTAGGGAGCAAGGGTGAGGAAGTATCCCAAGAGCAGTTGGCGTCACGAAGGACATGAACTAGAAACTGGGAACATTCCGGGGCCAGGGCTGTCCAGGTAGCACTTTTCTGCCCTCGGGCTAGTCAGTGTCCTCTCTCGTCTCTTTATAATCCTGCTTTAGTTGTTTTCCCACAGTCTGACCTTTTATGCTTTAACAGACACGTGGAAGATAATTGACATTTCGTTCCTAGAGCCACATACGAATTCAGGCTCTAGGGCCACTAGCTAATGTGTTACCAACTCAGGGTCCACATTTCAGATTCTGGGTGGGAAAATTTGATTGATTGAACTTGGTCCAGTTCGCCATCATCGTTCCATTCAGTATGGCCTTGGGCTGGGGTCTGAATTGCAGACTAGTTAGTTGAAAGGTCCCACACCTTAAGAGTGGGTGCGGGTTCCAGAGAGAGTGGTATGTTGGCTGTTCAAATCAGAATCTCACAGACGCTTCTAGAAAATTTTTAGAAAAATTTTCTTAGGAAAATTTCCTGTATATAGCTCAGCAATTTCATTTTGAGTTGTGAAGAGTTAAAACATGTGCCTATCTTCTGATGAATGAGGTCCAGTAGGTCTCACACCAAGCATCCTTGTTGGCACTTCCTAGTGCGGTGTTTTAACAAAAGATCTTGATTTGGGGGTTCAGATGAGCATCTGGTTTAGCAAAAGAACATAAGCAGATGAAAGATTTAGTGTAAAAATTCAGTGGTTTCTTATTTTTCATTGATTGCTTTTACAAATTTTAATATCTGGGTACTTTTAACAGTATTAAGGAACACTTGAGTATTAGGAAGCTGTAGAAAATTTGAAGGATGGGACTTCTGTATATGTATCTGTATTCACGTTATTTGAGTGGTAGTAGGGACTTTAACTGTTAATGAAAGGATCAGTGAGACAGTGAGACAATGTAAACTTTTGTATTTATATGTTTTTATATTCTAGAATTATTAGGTAATACAGAAGCAAACTTTTTAAATGGACATTTTGAAGTCATAATTTTATTTATAGCTTGTGTGTACTTGGTGACTTCTAATTGTGTAAGGAATTATTACTTAAATCTTATGTTGGTATATTAGTATATTGAGATTTTTGATGCAAAAATTACTAATAAAAGTGATCTGGATGAGTATGTATCGAATGATAGGCCACAGATGTGACTTCCTATGATACCTTTTTCAGCCAAGATTTCTTTAGCAAATCAATTACAGCTGAATTCATTTTTAAAGTAGAAGAGCCCTTTCTTCTATTGTACATTTTCTTTAATCTTGTTGGAGTAAGGTTTATTCAGGATGTTGTGAGATTCAAAAAGACTGCCATGTCATCTGTGTAAAATGTCCATAAACTCTGGGGATCCCTCTCTGAAAAGTTTATCTTGTGCAGAGATAATCAGATGACAAGGTAACATTTATGACATTGTGACTTTTCCTAGAACAGTTCACAGTTGCTAATTTTGTTCTTCTTTCACCAAAAGGGGGAAAAAGAAACATTTACACTTTGTTCAGCCACAGTGGGGAGAATGATAGTAACAGTAAAAGCTTTTCTTCTTTTGGTTATATTGTGGCCAGTATGTTCCTTAGGAACAGAGCTCCTTTTATTCGAGTTGTCCTGGGCCTGGAGGAAGCCTTGGGAGCTCTGGTCTCTTCAGTGTTGGTCCTCTGGTCCCAGAGACTAGCAAGGAATTGGCAGAGGTATGGTCTTTGTACTTTCTAAATGGTTGATCATGGCTTAGGTCTTGAAGACATGGCCACATCCAAGGGTGCTCATGATGAGCCCCCTTGGGAATTGAGATGGTGTTGCCCAAAGCATGGCCATTGAGTAACTGGATGTGAAGTCATCTTGCCAGGTCAGTGGGTCAAAGAGCCTTAATTCACGTTCCAGAATCTGATACTCTCCTGTAGTCTATTATTACTTGCACCATTGTTAATGAAATTTCCAACCGTATTATGAGTTATAAATACTCTTCTCTAACCAAAGGCTTAATTATATTTGCTTGAGTGATGTAAAGGGGTAAAAGTTGGTGGATCGTGGAACAGAGTGGGAGATTGGGAAAAGGGACTTCCACAAAATGAATTCCACTGAAAATTGCAAGGAAATGTGGGCAGCATGTAGTGAAAAGCTGGTGGCTTTTTAAGCAGAGAAACCTAAGTTTAATTTTCTGTCACTTCATACCTGGAATGGCAGATAAATAAGTTAATCACTCAGAGCCTTATTTTCTTTACCTATAAAGTATATCCCATGGTGATTGCGGGATTTAAAATTTTAAAAATTTAAAATCAGTACAGTGCTTGACGTATAGTAAACAGGCTCTCAATGATGATAGCTTTTATGATTGTTACTATTATATAAGTAGGTAAATTTCTATTGTAAAATTTCATATTTATAATTTGAATAGAGACATCAGTGCGTTCTGTTTGTCTTTTGTCTTTTTTTGTGGATTCAGTTCAACAAATATTTGAATACCTGCTTTGTGTCAGGTGCTGGGCTGGCCATAGTGGTGAACAAAACATACAAGGTTCTGTCTTCATGGGGCTTACAGCCTAGTGGCAGTCAAAACATCAGATAAGTAAATTTCAAAATGCAGAAAGTCTCTCTGTTCTTGGAAAAGGTACATTTAAAAATCTCTAGATACTTTTTTTTAGTACTTGTCATATTTTGGATCTCAGTGTTTTTGTCATTGGTATTTTATGTCCTTTGATATGCTTTCCAGAGTATGTATGTATGTTTGTTCTAAATTAATGTATGAATTTCTTTTGTCATTCTTTTCCTCTTTCTCTAAGATAGACAGTCTCAACTTTTTGATCTTAGGACTCCTTTACTGTCTTAAAAGTTACAGGACCCCAAAGAGCTTTTGGTTTTTTAGTTCTCTCTATATTTATATTGAGAAATTGAAATTATTTATAAATTTATTTTAAAATGACAATTTTATTACATGTTAACATAAACATTTTTAAGGAAAAATACCCATTTTTTAAAAAACATTTCTAAAAAGTGGAGAGAGGAGGGACATTATTTCACCTTTTTGCAAATTGCTTTTATGTCTTGCTTTATGGAAGGCAGCTGGATTCTTTTATCTGCATCTGCATTCAATTTGTTGTTATTACTTTGAGGCTGAAGTATATGAAGAAAATTCATCCTCATGAAGATATGTATGTAGTTGGAAAAGGGAGGAATTTTTAAGGCTTTTTTAGATAATTGCAGATACTCTTTGATATTAAACCAAAATTAAACAAGTAATTTTTAAAGGTTAATTACAGGGTGAAATCTGAATTATATCGATGAGCTTTTTGTACTCTGTTAAAAAACTCCATTGGTCTCACACATTTAATGGATATTTTATATTTTACAGTATCAAAAATATCACATTTATTAATATCAACACCCATCAACAAGCCTTCAAGTATTGGGAAAGTCTTAAGTACTGGAAAACCTGTCAAGGTTATATTGGCCAATTTGAAGTTTTCCAAAATTCTAATTTTCACTTGAAAGCTCAAATTTTATAATTGGCAGCGAGTACTATTGTTTTCCTTGACGTGACGGTCTCTTGTCATTCATTTTTGAAACTTTTTTACTAGATGCTCAGGGCTGGATAACCATATTTGTGTGTCAGCTATTTCTTTCAAGTCAAAATGATGTTCCATGAAAAAAAAAAAAAAGGAACTAGTTGATTTTGCAACTCAAAACGCCTTCCTTTGCGCCTTTAGTATGTAGCAGAAGTGCTTTGTGCATACCTCCCATTTCATCACATAGGATAGTAAAAAGCTGTGTACACAGAGATCGAGACGAGTAACATCAGCAGTTGTTACTGCTTTGTCAAAGACGTTCTTAAGTAAAACTGGCTTTTTTATCTCTCGTGAGTGTGGCACGTGGTGGTGAAGGGTACGATGACTACTAGTACTAGTATAGTTTGGTGCCGTTAATTTGAATGATACTAAGGTGCCAGCCCTTTTACTCATCACTGCTTCGTGTGATCAGTGCAGTGCTAACATAGTGAAAAATGGAATTTAATACTTTAGTGTATCTATCGAAATTGTTTTGGTATCATGGATACCTTGAAAGAGTTTCAGAAGACTACGAGACCTTTGAGCATTGCTGCTCTGGGGAGTGCACCAATTTTCAGTGTTAGTTTATATATGTTACGTTGATCTTTTAAAAAACATTTAGCAAAAGAAAGTAATTGTTTGAAATACAAACTGCAATAAACATTTAGGGTGTTTAGATTTCAGCAAGAGTTTTTAGTGTTGGGTAGAAATAGATTTGTTCGTAAGTTACATAATTAGTTATAAAATAGTCGTCTACACCGGCACTGTTCAATAACTTTCTGCTGTGATGGAAATGTCACTTTTTTATTACAACTCAAATTCCCTTATTTTTGTAGTGGGCTTTATTTTTAAAAACAGTTTTAGATTTAAGAGAAATTGAGAAGATAGTATAGAGGGCTCTGCTATGTGTCATGACCAGTTTTCCCTGTTAATGTCTTTCCTTATTATGATACATTTGTTACAATTAACGAACCAGTATCAATACATTGTTATTAAGTAAAGTTTGTAGTTTGTTCAGATATCCTTAGTGTTGCCTAGTGTGTGTTTCTGTTCCAGGATCCCATTCAGGATGCTACATTACATTCAGTCAGGTATCCAGAGACTTCTCTTGGTTGTGACAGTTTTCTGACTTCATTTTTAACAGTCTGGACAGTTTGTGGAGTACTCGTTAAATATTCTGTAGAATGCCTCTGTATTTGAATATGTCTGATATTTTTCTCATGATAAGACCCCGGGGTCAGGGGCTTTGGGAGGAAGACCACAGAGATCAGGTGTCATTTTTATTATATCAAGAGCACATTCTGTGAACATGAGTTGTCACTGATAATGTTGACCTTAGTACTTGGTTGACTTTGATACCTTGTTAGGTTTGTCCACTATAAACACTTTCCCTCCTTCCCCTTGAGGAACTGAATTTTAAATTTGAGTTAATTTTAATTGATTTAACATGATAAAGCCACCTGTGGCTCACAGGTACCATATAAGACAGCACAGTTCTAGACAGTGTTCTTCACTTTTAAATTTTATCCAAAACTTTATTTAACACCTGTTTCAATAGATTTAAAGAAAGGTTGTTTAACATGAAGTATAAAATGGAAGGCTTTGCTTTTTGAGAGAAGCAGTCTATTTAGTACAAGTTTAGTCATTTTTAAAATAACTTTTATTGAAGCATAATTTGCATACAGTAGGATCCCTTCATTTTAAGTACACATATTAAATGTGCTTTTGAGTTTTGACAAATGTATATCTTGTATAACCATCACCACAATCAAGATATGTAACATTTTCATCATCCCCTAAAGTTTCCTCCTGCTTTTTTTGCAGTCATTTCCCCTCTGTCAACACTAATCTATTTTCTGTGACTGTAGATTAATTTTGCCTCTTCTAGAATTTTATATAAGTGGAATTATTCAGTATGCTTTTTTGGGTCGGGCTTCTTTTGCTCAGTGATTCATCCATGTTGCTGCAGGTATCAGTAATTAGTTTTTAATTGCTGAGAATATTCCATGGCTTTTACAGTATTTGTGCATATCTTTGAGGTTCATGCAATATTGCTACAATTAGCAGTAGTTGGTTCTTTTTTATTGCTGAGTATTTCGTCGTATAAATATACTCCAATTTTCTAAAACTTACTTTGAAATAATTTTAAACTTATAGCAGTGTTACAGAAAATTAAGATTTTCTATTTGCCCTTCATCCAATTTGGTCACCAGTTTTTAACATTTTCCCATATTTACTTTATTATTCATTTTTTTCATTTTCTTTCTCCACATATGCATATACATGCATAAATTTTTAAAATATAATTTTAGTTCATATATTTTTTTCTGTTCCATTTGAGAATACATTACATGCCTCATTTCTTTTTCTTCTAAACATTTCAGCATTATTTTCTAAGAGCAAGACTATTCTCTTACATAAACATGGTAAAAATGTCTGAATCATAAATATTAACATTGATACAATACATTACCTAATTCATAACTCCTATTCAGATTATTCCACTTGTATCTTTCATGTTTCTAATAGCATATTTTTTGCTGGTTCAGAATGGAATTAAGAATCACACTTAACACTTAGTTTTCGTTTTCTTTCTTAATTTTTATTTTTCAATTAAAGTTGACATTCAGTACTTTGAACTTAGTTTTTATATCGCTTTAGTCTCCCTTAATTGGGGTGGTCTTTCAGCCTTTCTTTGTCTTTTATGACATAGTTTTGGAGAGTACAGTTGATTAATTTCAGGTCTATCAATTTGAGTTTATTTGATACTTTTTCAAGATTAGTTTCAGTTGATGCATTGGCATCAGGAGTAGAACATAAACAATGCTGTGTCCCTCTCAGTGCATCATATCAGGAGGCACAGGCGTCAGCTTGTCTCATTATGAATGATGTCACCTAGCTCAGTAACAGCCAGGTGCAAGAGACGCGGAAGGGCGTGGAGCTTCATGAGCTCTGTCTCGCCACACCTCTGCACACCTCCACGCGTTCACCATCCCTGCAACTCCACTACAGTTGTTGTATTCATTTGTGTGTTGATGGACATTTGTGTTGATGAACATCATCGCCAGTTGTCATTTTATGATAAAGCTATGGCTGTATCTTGTACTGTCTTTTGATGGAAATTTCTCTTGAGTGTGTCTAGCAGTGGATTATGGGATCATGAGGTAGACATATATTTAGATTTAATAGATGATGCCGAACTGTTTTCTTAAGTGGTTAAACTAATTTGTACTAATGGAGTTATTCATGTTGTGTTATCTTAATCCAGATGTGGCTAAGGTAAAAATGACTGGTTGCTAGAATGGGGACGGAACTCTTCATTTATTTGGCGTATGTACAGAGTGCTGGGGAGTAGCTCTTTTTGCTGCTTTTGGGAAAAGGGAAGTAAGGACGCGTGGGGCAGACTCAGGTGCCTTGGTGTCCGTCTTGTGTTGGTCTTTTGGCAGACTATGCGTAGTACTGGCTGGACCCCATCCCAGATTGCCATAGGTTTTTTCTGGGCAAGTTGTACATACCCAAGATATGGACATTTGCAGTAGCAGATAATTTGTATAAGAAAGATGTAGGGGATTTTCAAAGGCATACCTGTTTTGATTATTGGTAGAGTAGGGGTAGCTAATCAGTCTATTAAGCCCTCTCCTGGGAAGCAGTATGGAGGAACACTTTTCGTGATCCTGAACTGTCAGCCCCTGTGCTGGATTCTGATTCTACTTTGGCCTCTCCTTGCATTGTTTGTCCAGCTAGGACTTACTACATAGAGCTGCAGCTCCTTCATGCTGATAATGATGGCCTGTGCCCAGATGTCCCTGGCTCCTCCACATGGTGCCAGGTTGCGAGAAAATGGTAGATTTAAGAGCTGAGTGGCCAGGGTCTCTCTTTTCTTTGTTTCAAACTCAACAATAAGAAAGAGCTAGGTTGATCTCTTCTTCTTATCCCTTGACACACAGTGATACATGAGGTCCCAAAGAGCTAGGGAAACTAGAAAAATATATGCAGAAAACAAAATTATACTAGTGATCAGAGACAAAATAATTGCTAGCGAGAGCTAATTTAGCTCAAGAGTTTTTAAGAAGTTTGCAAAAAGGCCAGATTATATTGTATTCATGGCAAGCACAGAATACAGTATGACCAACTTTCTGGTATTATTTACCAAAGGAATACATTACTTGAATTCACTTATAATGAATTTTGAATACTGGTCAAGGTCTGAGTTAGTGGTTACATAGATAGAAACATTCCCTCACCTATTTTAAGTTAACTTCCTTTAAAATTTGAGGGTAGACCTTCGTCTGAGGTCCTTATCCCCACCACTAGAGTAGCCGAAGGAGAGAAAAGGCCAGAGGAGGGAAGTGGCAGCCTTATCGTGGGCTCTGTCCCAGTCGCTTTCAGCATGAGGAGGATGTGCTAATAAGACAGTCTCAGAACTAGCGGAATATTTTGCTCCCGTATCCTCAGAAGCACTTTGTGCCGTTGTGTCCACTTTGTGTCCTTTTCCGATTCCGGTGTCAAAGGTTTGAGTGCTCATGTCTTTCAGAGGTTCTAGGACTAGGACTCGGTGTCTCAGAATTCTTGCGGCCTGCTGAGTCCACTCTGCCATGCGTTATTGTCATCATCTGTCATGAACTGGATGAAAGTCCATCTGTTTGTTCATCCTTTGTCGTCTCGTCTTCATACCACTCTGAGCTGCTTCTTTTGATCAGTCTCTCACAGTTTCATTTCTTTCTGTCGAGGTCTCTGAAATGTCATTTTTGTGTTAAACCTCTCTGCGTTAAACTGTTCGTAGGATGTTTCCGGCATTCTTAGGGTAACTGACGCCCATCTCGCCCTGGGAATTTTACATTCCCATTAGCCCTCTGAGGTTACCAGTACCTTTTCCTTCACATTGCTGGGTGCGTCAGCAGGTAGATTCAGGATCTTCGTGCTCTTCCATTCATGTGGCCGTCCTAGTGAACTACTACTAGGGTGACCATTCAGCCTGGTTTGCTCCTGTTGTCACTGTAATTATTAATACCCTTTTGACACAACTTTTCTGGTTTAGGTGATAGATTACAGATGGTTACCCTGTCATTCTTCTTCCATCTTTTGTGCAGAACCTCTTTTCCTCTGAAGCTCATTCTCATGCTACAACTTTCTGTTCCCGTCATCATCACCAGCTAATGGCGCCGTGGTCTCAGCCTTTGAGTCATTGTCTTCTCTCTCCGCCATTATTCTGAGGTGACTTCAGAGTCCTTATGGATGGCCCATCCAATCTTCCCCAGGCTCCTGGTTCCCTGACCTACCTTCGTCTCTAATTCTTATGCTGCTGCTTCCATTTTTATTCTACTATACCTGCTTTTTGATGTTGCCGACATCTCAACTCTCTTCTGTTTTTCCTTCCCCATTGTGCCCGAATCACACTTTGCCAGCACCCACCACATTGCCCCTTATTCTTCCATTTGCTGCTGACAGACTGGTAACCCTGGCGCAGTCGTGTTAGCTCTCTGCCCTAGCCCAGGCTGCTAGGTTGGAGAAAGAAGCCCACCACCATCCAGGTAGATGCCATGGCCATCTCGATCGGGCCGTCAGAGCTACTGCAGCTGCGGCGCAGTGTCCTGGATCAGACCCTAGACCAGAACAAGGACGTTGTTGGAAGAACTGGGGAAATCCGAGTGAACTCTGGAGTTCAGTGAATAGTAACTTGACAAGTGTACAAGTTACGCGTTTATATTAGAGGAAACGGAGGGAACTCTGTGTAATATTTTTGTAACATTTCTTTAAGTCTGTAATGATTTCTAAAGAAAGTAGTACTTTCTTGCCCAAATCTTTTCATAGCCCTCCGTTGCCCTTGGGACATAAAATGCAAAGACTTTTGTGATATGGCTACTGCTTTATCCGTCTTCGCTTTGGTTTTTAGCCTTATTGAGCAAATGGATAATCTCTCAACTGAACCTAGCTCTTTCTCCTTTCAGTTTTTGATACAATGACATTGGAGAAAGCTGGAGTCAGTGAATGTGAGTTCAGGCGAAAGGTTCGGGCTGGAGATCTCTACACGGTCTTTCTGTTCCCTCCTGTATCCTCCTGCACGGTGTTTGCGGAGGCTTTGTTCTTGTTCCTTGGCCTTGTCCTTCATGTCTGCTTTGGGGTGGTTTCAGTCAGGTTTTGGTTGCAACTCTGTAGCTTTACTTCAAAATCTGTTTTCCCACCCCAACTTTACACTGGAATTCAAGGTCTATATTGTGGTCTTTTAGATGTCCTTTCAGGCACCTCACATTTTGTCTAAAACTGTAAGCGTCCTTCCTCTCCAGATTGTTTCTTTTCTATTTTCTCTTTCCTTTCGATCTTTACGTACACATTCAAAAGGCGCCCCACCCCCAGTAATGAATCCTGTATATTTAATTTCCTCATTCTCTGTGTAGAGTGCCTTTCCAGACGGAGCAGTGCTTTTTCCACTTTGGGAAATGTTTTATGGGATATGTTATTTGACTGGGTCCTTGGTTTTGGACAGGTCATTGTGAGGGAAAGATGATGGACCTTCTGGGGGAAAGGGGGTGGTGGCATGAACAGAACCACAGAAGAAGGGGATGCAGGGGAGAGTAGAAAGTTCTCACTTGGTTTTGCGTTTGGAGGTGAAGCAGTGATAATTGAGGAAGTGGGGGTTATCAGATGGATGGGAACCTGAAATGCTATGAGTTTTGATGATATGCAGATCTAATTGCCCGTTGTAAAGAGAGGTAGGTGTGACCAGAGCGGTGCTTTAGGAAGATTGATCTTTTTTGAGGTGAGTAGTTGGAGGCTGAGTCACGGAAGCCAATTAGAGATTTTATTCTGATAATGCGGACGTGAACTAACAAAGTCTTGACTAATGAAAGAGAATGTAGGAGGAATCGTGAAGGAGTAATTGACCGTATTTGAGAGAAAGTGATAGGACATGAGGGATAGAGAAGAGGAAGGAGTTTTAGTAACTCTGGGCTTTTGAGTCTGGCTGACCAGTGAGCTGTGAAAACAGTGGTACCCTGATCAGTTGTTGTTGAGATAGAGATGCAAGCTGGGACTGCCATACAGGTCACAGAGAAATGGATCAAATGTTTAATTCACAGCAGGATGGGACCCCTCCCCAGGGATGGGGGCAGTTTAGGAATTTGTGGGAAAATTTTTCATTGCTATTGTTACAATGTCAGCCCCACTCCCTGCCCCCATGATTTAGTAAGCAGAGTTCTACCCAGAGTGTTAGTAGAGAACACCAGTGTAGATAAAAAAGTTCAAGATGACATGTGCACAGAGTTTATAGTTAAATAAAACATGAGGATGCTGAGGGAAGTTAGGCAAGCTGAGAAACTTCGGGGAGTGGTTACTGAGTAGGAAGGAAACACAGTTTAGTTTAGTGGAGGGTGAAGGAGGAAACAGTTCCATGAAAGGCAGTCTGGAGGCGGAGGAGCCTGGTAGCGGTGTGGCACCCAGAGTCTTTCAGATTCTGACTCTGCAGAAATTCAAAGCCGTTTTCTAATGGTCACACGCCTCCTAGGGGTTTGAGTTGACAGCATTTCGCTTGGTGGGCTTTAAATGGTTGTGAAGCTTATGCACATTTTAATACCTCACCACATCCTTCAAAAGGACAATTGAGAAATAAGGCCCAGTTTCCGTTCTGACTGATTTATAATTCAGAGGCATCACGTAAGACAATCTCTCTAGTACATATAAATGCATTAGAACTGGGCTCCCTTCAATTGATTTGGAAGGAGCAATCTGGAGGAGAGAATTCAAACTTAGCGATTGCAGTACTTCCGGCCTTTAAATTAGATTTTATCAACACTCATAACTTACATTTCCTGCTTTAATTTATAAGGAAGAATGAACCGAACACCATTCTGAGTAATATAGGTCTCTTTAGTTGATAATTAAATTGCTTGATTTATTATAATTAGGCGCTTAAGAGTTCTCCAGAAATCTCTACGTTAAGAAGTAACCTTCTTATGAAAGCCATGTTGTACATGGTAGGTAGGGTCCCAGATCACGGCGTTAAAGACACTTCTGAGCCTTTACAGTTTGCGCGGCATGGCGGTTCAGCACTGCCTGCAGCTTCGTAGGAGGCGTGGTGTAGAGGACGGGAGCAAGATTTCCTTTTTTCTTTTACGTGGCGAGGCCGTTTAAGTCTGCGCTACTAGCTGTACACCAGGTTTCCAGAGTTTGTTAACCTTATAACTGAATGTTCGTACCACTTGACCAGTGTGGCCCCATTCCCCTCCTCCGGCCCCTGGTAACCACCACCCTACTCACCGAGTCTGGCTGATTAGATCTCACATGTAAGTTGTCTTTGGCTGTCTGACTGACTTTACTGTAAGCTCTGATATCTTAAAATTGCTTTTGGAAGGCTACTCATGAAATTCATTAGCTTATTTTAACTTGACGGTTCAAGGTAACTTTTTAAATAACCAGTAGAGTGTTAAGTGCTGAGCAGAAAGTGGGGAGAGTAGTGGCAGAAACTGTGGGATAGGTAAGGGGTGTGGTCCTGATTTTCAGAGTCTTTGATATACCTCAGGTGGTAGGAGAACCATTACAAGGGAGTAATATAAGTTAAAATGGAAATCTATTTCCCTTAATTCACTTCCTACTGCTCGAAGGCTAAAGAAGAAAATTCTCAATTTGAGTCCCAATTTGAGTCTGTTCCCACATGTCTCACCAGCTTCATCTTATACCATGCCTCCTTTCCCCAGATGAACTTAAAAAATGGTGAAGTGGAGGGTAAGCGTGGATTTGTTCACTTCACTGCCTGCTGTATTGTTATAAACAGAGTTAAATATCTCATTCTGGCGACTCTGCTTCAGAGGAGCATGAGCAAAACACACTTCCTAGCTGTACTTTCTGGGTGGAATGCTGCATTTAATCTTGACTGTCTGGAGATATTTTTCTCTTTAACAGGTTTCTCCACATATAAAAGTGTCTTGTAAACGTGCGGAAAAGAATGGCAGCAGAGACGCAGACTCTGAACTTTGGGCCCGAGTGGTAAGTTTTCACAATCTGATCTTTTTGGTACAGGATGACTAGTATCCCAGTAAGGGATCCGTACAGGTGTTGGGTGGTTTCTAAATATACGTGTTTTGAGATTGCTTTATGTGTCTGATTGAAAACAATTAGTCTTGGAATAAATTATATTTGGGTAATAACTACATTCTTTACTTGATTTAAAAAAATTTCTCGGTCTGGTTATGTAATGGTAATGGAATGAACACTCCCCCAGTCCCACTACCCTGTCAGGTCATTTCCTTTCTGTTTGAGCTGTCGTCTAGGCACACAGTTTTATGTAACTGGAACGTTTTTATGTGTATATTGTTTTTTGCTACAGTGTTGTTTTGTGAGTGCTGTTCATAGACTCATTTGAAAAATAGTTTTTATCAGTATTTGAATTTTATTTTATTGATGGGCTAAGCAGGTGGTCCAGAATTATACTGGCTGTTAACAGTAGCCCATCTAGGATTGGGTTAGCGTTTGTCATAATAACAGTTGACCTTTGAGTCTCTTACAGATGTGTTTGGACCCCGAATATGGAATTCTCATGGAATTTTGAGATCCATCACAGTGTAGTATGACTTTTACCTCCCTCTTCATTCCCCCTAAAGTTGGTGATTGAAGATCCTCTCATCAGTGGTGTGAATAACAATAGTTGCTTTTTCCATTTAAATTTTGAACCAGAGGCAGTATATAAAGTAGATAAATTGGAATAGCGTCTTAAACATTCTTGGTTGTTCAGGTGGTGGTGGTCTGATAGATGATGCAGGCTTTGTGGAGTAACCCCCCATGTAAGGACTCTCATTAGCCTACCATATTACATGCGCATCTTTCTGTATGTAATTCCTAAATGTTCTTGCCCCTTATAGGTAAGCTAGCATTTGGAGACTGAGGAGAAATCACTATTTGAAGTTCTAAGAACTGATGCAACTTTTGTACTTTGAGAATTTATTTTGGAAATGTTGACAAAAGTAATGCTGCACCTGTTTTAGTTTTTTAAATAATAATTTATATTTATATTAAAATGTTTTTCTTAGTACCAAGTCAGATAGTGGGTTGCCCCCACTATCTGAAAGTAGAGTGTTCCCGTGAAACCTCTTGTAAGCCGAAATGGCATAAAGCAAAGAAGCAGTTACCTTAGCGCACATCTCGCTGAGGGAGGCACAGAGTAAATCGGGATAAAGCACAGATGCTCACAGATGCAGTTGAAGCTCTGGCGGCCTGATGCTGAGAAGCTGAGCGTAGTTCCCAGGGACGGAGCTGGGCGGGGCCGCTCTGCTGCTTGGGTACCACTGCCTCAGTCAGGGCTCCCTGCCGAACACCGAACACTGTTTTATCTGTTTACCTTTTTCTGTAGAAGTGGAAATTCTCTTTGGAAACAGGTACTAATTTAGGTTTTTCATAAAAGTGAAGTGGTGTAAAGCAAACTTTTGAAAAGTAGTGGACACCTGTACGTGTTTCTAGAAAAATTAGAAATTACAAGTAAGCCAGAAGAAGATATAATCACCATAATTTCACCATGTGGGATAACCACTGTAAATAGGTTAGTGTATCTTTCCAGCTGTTTTTATATATGTTTATTTGTGTATATGTACATTTATTTTCACAAAAATGGGATCATACTGTACATTCCATTTTGTAACCAGCTTTTAAAAAATAACCACATCAAAAATATCTTTGTCAATAAATATTTTCTATTTTAAATGATTGCATTGTATGGATGTATCATCATTTATTTGACCGGTCTTCTAATATATGTAGCATATATAGGCTGTTCTCAGTTTTTCATTATTATAAAAATATTTTTGATGAACATTCTTGTAGCTTACTATTCACATCTTATTAACTTCCTTTGCTAGGTGGATTTAAATTCACATAGCTTACTTGGTAAACCATTTTGTATGCTGCTCTTCTGCCTTTGCCTAGAATTCGTAACTGTTTTTTTTTTTTGTATTTACATTCATTCCCATGTCTCTTTGTAACGACATGTAATTTAAAGAAGTTTTTTTCCCTCTAGTATTCCTTTATTAAAGAGGTAACAAAAAGAACGACACCAGGAATTAGCCAGAACAAAAGGAATAAAGAAACTGGTGATGTTCTAGAGTCAGTGCACATTAAGCTTGATGTCCTACACCATCGGTGGGCCCGTGAGACTGTAAATAAAGTTTTTGTAAGTAAAGTTTTATTAGAACACAGCTAAACTCATTTGTTTCCGTATTACCTGGCTACTTTCACACTGCAGTGGCAAAGTTCAGTAGTTAAAATAGAGGCCATCTGGCTCTAAAAGCTCAAATATTTATTCTCTGGGCCTTTACAGAAAAGTTTTCTGGCTTTTATCCTAAACCATGGATTCCCAAAGGCAGTTCAATGTGTCATTGAGCCAGTCTATCAATAGTATCTTACATCCTTTTCGTTGGTATTTTAAAGTTTCATTTGATGGGGTTTTGTTTGATGAGCGGCCCCCTTCCCCCCCCCTTTTTTTTTTTTTTTTTTTTACAAAATCTGAGTCGAAGTAACTTTAGCAGAGGACAGTTAATAGTTCCATGCTTAGGCAGTAGCTTTACCTAATCGTTGCCTCGGTTACCCGGCTGCCATTAGAACTCAGAGCCTCCCCTTAGTCACCTGAAGTGCCCATAACTGAGGAGTGGAGGTTTAAGGAGGAACACTGCCTTCTTCGTACCATCTGTTGAAGTTCCTTCTGGCAAGGGGGATGTATAAGACCCTTAAGTAACTCAAATGACCCTGAGCTAGCAAGCTGCAGTGCTTTTCTGCAGGTTCCAGTGCATTCATGGTGAAGTCCAAGGTAAGGAGCTGTGTCCAGAATTTGGGACCCAAAGCTTAGAGTGATGACATTGAGTTGGTGTGCGACTCTGAACAGTATAGAAACATGTAGTGATACTGTATTCTCTTTACTAAGATAACTTTTATAGTGGTGTGAAACAATGTTCAATAAGAGGATAAAACGAAGAAATTTATTTGTACCTGGGACAGTAGTGAAGAGGGAGAGCGTTGGAAATTGTCATAGGGACAGACCATGAATGACCATGAGCGTGGACTTTTTAATTTTTTAAGGTCTGTGGAATCACAGGTCTTAGCTTATCATTGTATTTAGAATAAAGAAATGTATTACATAATCACCAAAGCAATTAAGATGGTGTGATAGATTTAATGGAGAAGTAAATCATTTCTAGGTATAAGAAATAGTCACCTTAAGTCTTTGCTCAACTATTACCACTTTAGACCCTTCCTGACCATCTATGTAACACCTTCCTCTTACTCCCCATCTTCCTTCCCTGTTTAATTTTTCCTCCATGGTCTATATCAAAATATACCAAATATTTTACTCAATTTTTTTCTTTATTATTTACATTTCATCTTCCAGCCCCCACTAGACTGTGCGCTCCATCGAGGGCAGATACTTTGGTCTTGATTTTTGTATAGTTTGTTCACTGCTATATATTCCCAGTGCCCAGCACATAGTAGGTACTAAATAAATATCCGTTAAATGAATGACTGAATTGTTGGGAATAAGGTTATTCTTAATGTTTTGCCTTTGTAGTAATGTATACACATCTTTCAGCAGTTTTATTTGTATTGCTGATTATTTACTTTGCATTAATTTCCTGGAAGTGGAATTATTAAATCAAAAGTTTTCATTTTTAAGGCTTTGTATGATATATGGATGAATTGACCAGCAGGAGGATTGTATGAATTTAGTTCCCATCTCTTGTCTGTTTACTTCACCCTTGACAAAATACTAAGTACTACTTTAAGAAAATTTTTTAGTTCTTCATCTTGTAGGGTTTTTTGGAACTTTTTACATTTAGTCCCAGTAACAAAATGATTCATACTCATCCCTGAAAACCTTGGAGGAAATAATAGTACAAAAGGAAACAGAAAATACTGGTTACCCTTAATCCCACGCCCCAAAGAACCGTTGCTGACATTTTGGGTTGTTTCCTCCTCTTCCTTTTTCTTTGCAAATGTTCGTATGCACACTTCAGGACATTAAAACAAATTCATTATGCTTGCTTCTTTCTTTTTTTTTCTTCTTTTTTTTTGATGTATCAAAATCTACTCAGGTAAGTTTAGATAATTAAGAAATTTATTGCAGGGGAAATAATTGCAGAGTTACCTGGTTTCATAGGGAAGGAACCAAGGGACTGATTGGGGGGTTTCTTCTGTCTCCCCACCGTGGCCTTGAGGAAGTTTTCTGAGGTCTTTCCTTGGAAAAAAGAGTGAGGCACTGCTGTTTCCTCCAAAGCACTTGGTTTTCACCTGTTTTAAAGTAGTTGTGACTTTGCGGTATGTCTCTCAGAAAAGAGCGCTGTTGAAGGCCCGTGTGTCTCCATTCCAGCCCATTGTTCTGAACACAGGCACTCGCTAATGTTTGCTAAGTGAGGACGTTCAGGTCTTCTTGGCGGTGGGAAAGAGGGGCAGAGAGTGGAAAGAGTGCAAACCCGAGCCCGCTAGCTCGCTCTCTAGAGCCTCTGTGCAGCTGTGGACAGCGAGAGAAGTTCTGGAGGGTGGAATGCATCGATAGTCCCAGTTTTCAAAAAGAGGACAAGGTAGCAAATTAGACGTTATTCAGGGTATATTTTAGAAGAGAATATTAAGATTTGTTTAGAAAACATTTTATCAAGTGCCTCCTGTGCTCTGTTTCTTGGATTAGGTGCTGAGGTGGCCATGAGGATTAAAGGCCGTGGTACCTACTTTTATTTGCTGGGGAAGCTGACGTGAAATAATTTCACGGTGACGTCAGTGCTGTAAAGGACGTTTGGTGCAAGTACAGGACATTCAGCTTCTGACTTGATGCCTGTCGGCATCTCGTTCTGAATACTTTTCCAGAACTGGGCTCGTGAATCCTGCCCTTTTAAATTTCTTTTCCTTTTATATTAATACCGCAGTGTGCCCCTTTGAACAAGCCAGAAGTCTTGGAGTTCCCTTGGATATTTTCTTCTACTTCTGTGTCCCTTCCTCTCGTCCATCACAGTGTTGTGTCATGTCCATCTCAAACTATCTTTTGAATCTGCTCATTTCCCTCCTCCACCGTCGTGGCCAGCACCAGCGTCTCTGACATAGACCCTTTCAGCAGCGGCCTCCTGGTGTTTCCTGGCTTCCATTCTTGATTTCCTTCTAATCGTCCACACGGCAGCCAGGGTAATTTCTCCAAAGTCCTTCAATAGTTGCATGTCTTTTCGTATGGCTGCTTATTAGCTTTTTCTCCCACTAGCCAGTTAGTTCCAAGAGGGCTGGTTCTTGTGTCTGGCCAAGGTTCTCTTTTCCCTACTGCTCTCTTTCCATCCCGCATCCCTATCTTCTCCTGTCTCTCTTCCTTCTCTTCCTTTCTACTTCATTTGTCTTCTCACAGACAGTCCCTGCCCCTCACCCCCCATGAAAAGGGTTATACAAAATATTACTGAGGCTGGAAAGCACAAAGGGGCAAACACCTGCGTGTTTCAGAGAGGAACTCCCAGACGTTTGCCTTTACTATGATGTGAAGTGTGGGAGAGTGGAGTTTGGAGGCAGCTCTTCTATTTTAAGAAGCTTTGGATTGTATTTGATCATCGAGTGCCATTGAGGAATTGTTAAGGAGGGAGCTTTTTATTCAGATTTGCATTTGAAATAAACAACTTGTGGTAGTCTGGAGGGTGGAGGGTGGGCCCTGACTGGATGGACTGCTTAGGATGCTGTTGCAGCGGTCCAGGTAAGAAAGAAAAGTGCGAGCAGTCATGGGTTGGTTAACCAGGGATGGCTTGAGAGATGAGGATGTGGTAGTGGGTTTGGGAGGTGTTAGAAAGTGAGGACCAGAGAGGATCCCTAGACTTAATCCAGTGGCTGAGCAGACGATGGTGTCCTTACCTGCCTTTGGGATTGCAGGTGACGGAAGGGGTTGGGGTGAGTAAACTGAGCAGGGTCTTGGGCATGTCGAACGTGAGGGTCGTTGGCTGTGTATGAACGCTTCTCTCCCGGAGAGAGGTCAGAGTTGGAGGTGAGGACCACGAGCTTCTGCGGAATTGCTTTGTGCCTCCCACCCCTTCCTGCATCAGCACTGACATTCCCAGTTTTTATAAGTCCAAGTTGGACAGTAAACAAGTGAAGGTTTGCGGGGTATCATAGGGGTATCAGGTAGCTGCTGCTGCCTGTCAGTTCCTACTCGTAGTAGGACTGGGCCTCCTCCGCTTAGCATCTCAGTACGGCCAGGAAGTTCAGATGAAAAGCAGACAAAAATTTCCCTTCTGTTTAGTGTTGAAGTTACCGATGGACTTTGCTAGAGCAATGGGATGGTGGGGAGAAGTCAGGTTGCGTTGGGTTTGAAGGACCGGGGAACTGGGGACGCGGAGATGTTCCTGAAATGATGGGGAAGAGGAGCAGTGGTGGGTAGCCCGAGGGCTTGCTGCGTTAAAGGAGTCAGACCACGGTTAGACTGAGCGGAAAGCACATAGGGAGGGGTTGCGTTTCTAGAGGGAGGGTTGTGTGGAGCAAGATCTTGGCGGACGGAAAGATAACTGGTGAGTTTTCAGGGAGGGCTGTTGCCCAGATATGTTTTCCAAATAATCTGTAGGTGAAGAGGAACTTAGAATAGGATTTACTGATTATTGAGTAGAGCTCAACCATTATTCTGATTCAGGCTGCTATCTTTTCTAATTTTGAATTACACTCAGCTTGTGTTGGTCTCTTCTCTCTTCGCAGTAGCTGGAGGGACTTCTTGAGACTGCACTGTGGTTATTTTACTCTGAATAGATCTGGTGCCTCTAAGAGCGGTTCACTCCCAGACTTTGGAAAGCCCGTGGTGGGCAGGGGGCGGTGGCGATGGCTATGGCAGTGGCTCACTGGAAGGGAGCCCGAGTGGTGAGCGGATTTGGAGTTTCGTGAGGAACAGATGAGGAACCTAGGGCTCTTGGGCCTTGAGAAGGAAAGTCTCTGGTGACATGTAGTGGCTCTTTGCCAGTATTGGACTGATTTTCACTTGCAAGAGCCTTGAGGTGTGTGCCCTGTAGTGGTAGAAACTTGAATTTATTGGTATAGTGCAAGAAAGATTTTAAAGTAATTCCTAATGAAAATATATGCATATTTTAAAATTAATTTTTAGAAAGCTAAATCTTGGCTATTTTAAATGAAATTTGGAGACCTCGTTGGAAAGAGTTTGGTCTTTTTTTATTTTGATTTTTTTTACGTGAGGCAACCCTTGGTCGACCTCACAGATTGCAAGGACCTTGTCAGCTTACAATCCCTTATTTTTTTATTTTTATATTTTTACGCCTACAGCACCTTGTCTCCCTAGGTGGTCTCCCATCCAGGTACTAACCAAGCCCAACCCTGCTTAGCTTCCGAGATCAGATGAGATTGGGCTTGTTCAGGGTGGCACGGCCATAGATAGATCTTGGTCTTTTTAGTCATGAAAACCTAGGTTCGAATCTTCGTTCCGCTACCTCTGACCATAGGTGAGTTGTTTCACCCTCAGCTTCATTTTTCTCGTGTCATATCAGGGTGGTTGTGAAGCTTCAATGAAATTAAATGAGTTGATATATGTGTAAAATCCCAGCCTCAGTTCTCAGTGGATGTTAATTACACTTTTACAGGAACAAGCCCAACTTTACATGAGTTTGATGGAAGGCAGTCTCCTGGACGGTCCTTTAAAAGTGGTTGGACTGCTCCGTGGACGTGCTTTCTTACCTGGTCGTTTCACCTGTCTCAGAGGAGTTGAACTGCATATTCTTTCTTTTTTTTGGTATTACTCTCTACACATGTACACATTTTTATATTTACTGTACATATACATATTTTTCTGCCATTTTCTGCCACTCTGCGTGGCCTTCATATTTTTAAATGTGTCATTAGATTAGTCTCCTTTCATGAATAAAGCTTAGCAATTTGGGAGATTTTTAAAATGCTTCTGTTGAATTTTTCTTTAGGCTAAACAATTGAATGAAATAAAGTGCCTGGTCCCTTTCGCCCTTGGTGTCTGTTACTGTAAAGAACTGCGGGCAGATAACCAGCTACTCCAGGAAGCAGTTTTCCCGCCTTTTTGACAGTTCTCCAGTAGCATCTTACGCTGGCCATTTTTTGCTTAAGGTTTTCCCCCTTCCTCTTTTTAAATAAAAACATCCCATAAAATTGAAATACTCTTTTTTCTCCAGTTCCATTTCTCACAGGGAACTGCTAATATGAGCTTCGAGTATATTTTTTTCTTCTTAGCAGTAAATATAACTGTTACGTTTTTTTTTCTCCTCGTACTTCACTCTTCACTACATTCTCACATTTTCTATACTGATCATGTTGCTTTCATTAAAAATGAGTTATGAAATGTTATAAGCATATTAATGTATAAATTGTAACAGGCCTCTACATAGTCAGCACCAAGTTGAAAAAACATTGCAGGGATAATAATTTATATAACCCTTCATCCCTGTGCAGGCAGAACGTGATCCTGAATTTTGTATTTATCAATTCATATTTTTTCTATGCTTTTGCTACATTTTTATATGTTCTTAAACAGTATAAACCTATATAAAAGTATCTTTTTTAAGCTTCTGTATTTTGCTTTTTCTTTTGGGTAGCATACTTTGTTACATATAGTATTAAATATTAGCACATCATTGTTGAAGTGGTGGTTCTGACAACTGGTGTTGTCAGGTTTATTTATTTGTATTTAATGGATTTAAGATGATATTTTATTTTTGTTTTAATCATATATTACTTTTATAGTTTGGAGAAAAGTATCTCCTCCATACCTTCCAAGCTTCTAAAAGACATGCCACAGTACCTTTTAAGTTAGGGAATTGTCACATGGTTGTCTGGTTCTCTCTCAGTGAACTGCTCTCAGTGTGCTATGACAGGAGGTTGTAGTAAAGCTAAAATCTTGGGTACCTTGAGATAATGGGATTTCTTTCTGCTCTTTTAAAGGATGAAAATGAAAAATTTTATGTTCTATAAGGACCAAGTTCATAGTGCCAGGATATTGGACATCTCATTTTTATATTCTGTGTCTCTTCTGTTCCAGGCTCCGAGCTCTGTCCAGTGGTGGGAGCATTACGTCCCCTCCTCTTTCTCCAGCATTGCCCAAGTATAAATTAGCAGACTATCGTTATGGCAGAGAAGAAATGTTAGCACTTTTCCTTAAAGACAACAAGGTAAGAAAGTAGGAAAGAGTTCCGAGTTATGAATGAGTGTTTGGTGTATGTACAGTGGTATATTAATACATGAAATACCCATGGTTTTTCTTTCTTCGTTATGTTTTTTTCACGTTGAAAGCTACAGTAGTTAACAGAAGCTCTTCTAAGTGTGGTGCTCTCTGTTTTTTAGAGAAGATCCAAGATTTCATCACAGGAGTAGACAGCTTCGTGGAAACAGGAAGAGCTGTCAGCACTAACACTTTGTCTTAACCTCTCTCTCATGTGTGTTTCTCTCCCAGTCAGATGGCTGAGAAAGAATTTCTCCCTTCTCTCGTTGTACCTCTTCTTTCCAGCCAGGAGTCAGGAGTGAGAAGAGGAATTGTTTTGTTCTTTTCCCTTTTTGAGTTAAAGTGAAATTTTTAGTAGAGAGAAAACCTAAATGTCATGCCCCATGCGTATCACTTATAAATGATCAAAACTCCAACAGTATGAAGTACACTTTTATTACCTGACTAGTGAGAAATAGTATTTTCTCTTTTAAAATACCCCTTGTTTTTAATTTTATCAGTGGACGAATCTCCAGTTTTAGTGACGGATGCTTGTAAACTCTCCTTGCCACCTTGTGCTTTGAGTGAAATGCAGAGACTTTTATTCTGTCACTGGGCACTCTGGAACACCAGAGTTAGCGCTGTATCAAATCTGAGAGTAACCGTCTGATGGGAGGGTGGGGAAGGTGACTGGGGTTTTTAATATTTGACCCCTCAGGATGTGTGAGTACCGCCAAAGGTAATCGTTGCTGAATGAGCTTTAATCCACACTTATAATTAGCAACAGATACCGAAGAGTGTTTTCTTGTTTTAGCTTCTTGAATTGGAGGGTCAGCATTAATGTCATGATCATGTGTTTGCTCAAACAGATACCTTCAGACCTTCTGGATAAAGAATTTCTGCCTATACTACAGGAGGAGCCTCTGCCGCCGTTGGCTCTTGTACCGTTTACAGAAGAAGAACAGGTTTGTGTCTAGCGCTGGGCCTCGGGTCAAAGCCTGTTCCTTCCCTCTGAGGGAGGCGTGGAGATGGGAGGTTACGGCGTAGGCAGTGAGGAGTCGCCAGCGTCCCCGCAGGTCAGCTGCCCTCCAGGACTGCTCCCCTCCGGCGGTTTCTTGGTGTAAGGATGCCTCGCTTGGTTCACTGTTCTGCTTTAGGCCCCAGGCTGCTGAGTGTTGTGTGCATCTGGGTCCCTAGGGACAGTGGCAACCTTTCCTTAGCGCTTACTCCAGTTGAGAGAGAGACAGAGAGACAGACAGACAGACAGAGAAACAGAGAGACAGAGAGCTATTTGTGGGGGAGGCCCTTCTCATCAGAACAGTGTGGTCTTGTAGGAATGATTGGCAACCTGAACTTCCACCGATGTGTTGTCATTGAAGGGAAGTGTAGATCTTTAGCTTAAAATGTGCTCCAAAAATTCTTCTGGCACCAACTTCTTAAATGATATTGTGAGAAAATTAGGCTTTCAGGCTGGAAAGGAGCAGATGTGTTGTCCCATTCTAGTGTACTATGTCCAAAGATCAATAAGACAGTTTCTGGTTTCAAGGGAGTTACGGTGATTGTAGCAAATTGGAGAAATAAGAGCTTTGTTGGGATGCTGGAAGGCAACTTTAAATGAAGAATCATTACTTTTTTTTAAAAAAAGAAGAAACAGTTTTATTGAGACATAATCCATATGCCATAACGTTCATCCTTTTAAAGTATACAGTTCAGTGGTTTTTAGTATATTCACAGAGTTGTATAACCATTACCACTCTCTAGTTCCAGAACATTTTCATTATTACTTTTGTGACGACTCTGGATGTTTTCTCTATGTTCTTGCCATATTTTGCATGAGGACGTCACTCTGTTACGAAAGAGAGCTTTTTAGGAGAATTGTGTTACAACTGCGTTAAGTTCTAAGAAAAGTGTGATACTGATCTTTGGTGATATTCAGCAGGCACCTCCATGAGTAATTTTTTTTGTTTTGTTTATGGTTTCTTCTAAATCAGGCTTCTGTCTTTGTTCATGAAACCCAGTGTCATTTAGAGCAGTGGTCCCCAACCTTTCTGGCACCAAGGACCGGTGTTCTTATGAGGATCTAATGCCTGAGGATTGTCTGAGACGGAGCCAAGGCAGTGGGTGATGCCAGCGCTGGGGAGCGGTTCCAAATACAGATGAAACTTTGCTTGCTAGCCCTCTGCTCACCTCCTGCAGCTCAGTTTCTACCAGGCCACAGCCCGGGCTTCGGGACCCCTGATCTAGAGTTATCAGTAGTTATTCTCATTGACCAAAGGTGTTTACTGCTGCTGTAAAGAGTACTCAGAAAAGAAAGTCCTGTCTCTAGTGATCGCTGAAAAATTTTTTCAAAAAAATTGACACCTGGCTATATTTTGGCTTAATTTTTCTTCAAAATATTTTTATTGAAGTATTTAAAATAGACGAGTATAGAGCATATTGTTACACTAGTATATTTATAATTCAGATATGTGAAATCTCAAAATTATGACACATTTGTGTGTCTGTTTTAATAAGATTTCTCATTTAGTTGAGACTGCCTGGAGTATATTCCTCCCTCCCTTCCCAGAGATTACTATGAATTGGATTACTTTTCTCATTCATGTTTTAATGTTTCTACTACATGTTTGTATATCTGTGTGCCATAAAAGTTTCATTTTATTGGGTTATAAATTTTATATTGAAGATAACATACTGTAGTTTTTATTTCTCAGCTTGCTTTTTTTCTTTCAATAATGATTTTTATGTTTTTGTTGATACACACAGCTTTAGTTCATTCATCTCTGCTGCATAATATTTCATGTGTGAGAAAATCCTATTTTTTAAACCTCTGCTTAGACATTTAGGTTGTTTCGAATTTTTGCTCTTAAATGGAATAACTGGGTTTTGGTTCTTTGTGTTTTTTTTAAACTTCACTGGGTGTGGTCATGTTAGTTTCTGTAGGGATTTAAGGCAGTTTGCACTCTCACCAGCAGTGTATGAGAGATCTCATTATTATGCAGCCCTTCAGTTCTTCGTTTTTAAATTTTGGCCAAAATGGTGGCTGTGTTGGTTGTTTTTAATATGTATATTACTAGTTATTAGTGAGGTTGAGTATCTTTTCAAAGGCTTATGGGCCATTATGGCTTTTGATATATCTGTGTCCTTTGCCCACTGTTCTGTAGGATTGTCTTTCATATTGATTTTATGATTTCTTTATACTTTAAAATCAATAAAATATTTATTATGAAAGGTACTCATATTCATAGTAGAAAATACAGAAACGTATAAAGAAAATCTCACCCATAAACTTACCATGTAGAGACAATTACTTGTTAGTATTTAGTATGTTTTATAGCAGTCTATTTCCTTTGTATATCTTCAGTTGTCAAAATGTATCAAAATATTCAGAATTGAACAGTATATTAAAGGGATTATCCAACATGACCAAGTAGGGCTTAGCCCCAGATGCAGGGGTGGAACAGTGTAAGAGAATCAGTGTAGCATCCCACAGTAGCAGAGTGAAGGACGAAAACCACTTGATGTCTCACTAGATGCAGAAAAGCGTTTGACAGAATTCAGTACCCTTTCATGATAGAACACTCGAACTAAGAATAGAAAGGAACTTCATCATTTTGATTTCAGGGCATTTATTACAAAATCCACAGCTAACATCATAATAGTCATGTGTCACTTAATGATGAGGATACATTCTGAGAAATGTGTAGTTAGGTAATTTTGTCGTGTGCGAGTATCATTGAGTGTACTTACGCAAAACCAGGTGGTATAGTCTACTACGTACCTGGCCTCTTGCTCCTCGGCTAAAAACCTATCCAGTATGTTACTGTACTGAATACTGTAGGCAGTTGTAACACAGTGGTAAGTATCTGTGTATCCAAAATAGAGAAGGCACAGTAAAAATACACAAACCAGTAATGTAGTCATTTATTATTATCAAGTCTTATATACTGTACGTAATTGTATGTGGTATACTTCTAGATGACTGGCAGCATAGTAGGTTTACGCTGGCATCACCACAAACATGTGAGTGATGCATCGCACTACAACATTGCAATGGTCAGGACGTCACTAGGCGATAGGAATTTTTCAGCTCCATTGTAATCTTATACAGTGTGTGGTCCATTGTTGACTGAAATGTCACACGTGACTAAACTTACTGGTGAAAGATTGAAAGCTTTCCCCCGAGATTGGGAACAAGATGAGGATGCCCACTTGCACTGCTGATAATCCAGCATCGTCTTGGAAATCCTAGCCGGAGCAGTTAGGTGAGAAAAAAGAAATACAAGGCATTCAAATTGGAAGGGAGGATGTAAAACTATCTGTTAGCAGATGACATGATCCTGCGTATAGAAAACCTAAAGAATCCATAAGAAAACTATTAGCACTAATAAATGAACCTCGCACAGTTATAGATACAGGGTTAGCACACAGAGCCCAGTGGTATTCCCGTACATTAGCAATGGACAATCTGCAAAGGAAATTAAGAAAATAATTCCTTTTACAATAGCATCAAAACAATAAAATACAAATAAGTTTAACCAAGGAGGTGTAAGACTTTTACACTAAAAAGTACAAAACATTGTTGAAAGAAATTAAAGCAGACTTAAATAAATGGAAAGGCACCTGTGTTTATTAAGCCTTAGAAGATTTAATGTGGTTAATCGATCTATTGCCATTGCAATCTCCATCAACATTCTGATGGCTTTTTGGGAGAAATTGACAAGCTGATTCTAAAATTTATGGAATCTCAAAGGATCCCAAATAGTCAAAACGATTTTGAAAAAGAGCAGAATGAGAGGTTCCTAACTTTCCAATTTCAGAACTTAGGCAAAGATAACAATAATCAAAACCGTGGCATAAGGACAGACACACACATCAGAGGAATGGAATTGAAACCGACTTGCTACATTCTGCTCAGAAGCTTTGTATGAGGATATCTTGTCTCCCTGCGGCCAGAACTGTAGCAATTTACCATTACTTTGGCCATATTTATTATTTTTATTTTTTCAAATTTATTTTTTGAGTAAGTAATAAATCACATGGTTTAAAAATAAAAATTTAAAGAATAGTATATAATAGAAAATCGCTTTCCCATTTCGGTACCCCAGCTACCTTTCTCCCTTTCCCAAAGGCAGCCAGTGTTAGCCGTTTCCTGTGTATTTTTTCCAGGTAAATATTAAATAAATCCTCCCTTTTTTGTATAATCAATGGTGTACACTAAACATTTTTTTGTACTTGCAACTTGGAATGTTTTTATTGAAAATATTTTCTGTAAAATTGAAACAAGTGTTCTTCCATTATTTTAATTTACATTTCTTTCCCCAATGCAGTGCAGAGGTTTTCAAATGTTTGTATTTATATTTCTTTTAATTTTTTTGTTCTTTGCCAGTGTGTCTTTTGGATAGTAATCTTTCTCTTGTTGATTTAATACTATTTATATTAGCTAACCCTAACATGTTTTCTAAACTTCAAAATTCCATTTCATTTATGATTTTTTAAAAATACAGAAGTTAATTTTTATATAGCGCAGAATACCAGTTTTAATCTGAAATTATTCTTCCAAGGTTTTTTTTTTAGCTGTTTTTACATATATTTAGTAATTTTATTTTTCCTTACATGATTTCTTACGTTTCTTAGAGACTGACTGGGCCAGAAAAGCTTTTTATAAGTAGAGAGAAGGACTTGCTACTAGTTACCAAAACAGCATATTTAATAAACAGAACTAGTAATGGAATCATTTAGAAACATCTCATAACATTTCTAAGAAATTAGTATTTAGTAAGTGGCTATATAAATCATCTGGAAAATCAAGGATTATTCACCCAATGCTTCCAGGGACTGCTGGTTAACAGTTTGAGAAAGAATAAAGTTAGGTATGCAGTACACCTACACACCAAAACTAGTTCTAGAATAACTTAAGGGGCAAATCTTCATTTGCTTTTTGTAATGGAAAGTTCATCTTACGGTATTAAGTTCTGGCCCCTATAATTATAGGGGCTTCATGTAAGAATTGGGAAGTTTTCAGGCAGTCACAGAAGATCACCAGGATCTATATTTAGAAGCATTTAAAATGCATAATTTAGGGTTCCTGGCACTTATTTGGTAGCCTTTTTTGTTTATAAAATAGGACAGAGTCGGACAGTGCTTAAAGGTGGCAAAAGATCCATTAACGTTTGAGGTTTGTCCTTTGGATGGTCAGGCTCCCCTTCAGGGATTATTTAGATCTTTGTAGACTAGAGTTTTACATACTTTTTCACCCATTATTTCTGTTGGGGAGGGGAATACTTTAATGAGCTAAAATAGCTTCTTACTGCCTGTCTTAAGTTTCTTGGTTACCTGAAATAGATATTTTATCTTTAAAATGCAAGTTAATTTTGCTTGTTCTTTATATATATGCGTACCCATGCATGCTTGTACGAATAAAATATAACTAGGAAAAAAAGTTTTCTTAGAACAAAACTGATGCTCAAAGATCTTCTAGTTGCTCTTTGGGTTTGGCGTATCCCTTGAATGTGTATCTCAGTTTGAGAAGCCTGACTCTATACATCTTTAATTTAGGTAGCTGCTACCAGATTGGCGAATTCTATTTATTTGCCGGCCAAGAAAATTCCTTCATATATGCACCTAAAACATTTTAAAAGCACACATAATGAAAAGTAAGTCCGCGAGTCACCCACACTCTTTTTGTTCTTCCTTAGGAGTAACCACTGTTTTCATCTTCTTGTGTTCCCTTCATGGGTGTTTAATACATCTGCAGTGGTTTATGCAGTTGATCCTTGAACAGTGCCGGAGTCAGCAGCCCTGACACCTCCCCCCCACCCCCGTGTAGTCGAAAGTCCACATGTGAATTTTGACTCCTTAGAAACTTCACTAATAGCCTGCTGTGGACCAGAAGCCTTGCCGATAACATAAACTGCCGATTAATACATATTTTGTATATGTATGATATAATGTATTCTTACAGTAAAGCTAGAGAAAATACATTTACAGTATTTATTTTAAAAAATCCATGTGTAAGAACTTGTGCACTTCAAGCCATGTTCAGAGGGTCTGCTGTAATAGATTCCTTTGAACACACAGTCACATAGATGGTGGTATGCTGTGCTCGTACACCTATCTCACTGTTTTCACCTAAGCATCTATTTAGGAGATGATGGCAAATAACTTATTTAGCACTTGTTTAATGTGTTAAGTAGTTGCAACAATCTAGGAAGTAGATACAGATGTTATTCCTATCCACATTATATAGATGAGGGAAAAGGCGGGGAGAAATTGGGTAAAGGAGCCAACAGTTAGGCATGTTCCTAAGTACAATTCTGCTTTCATATTTTACATATATATATATATATATATATATACACACACACACACACATACACACACACATTTATAGTTATATATTTATTTAAATATATATATTTATATATATATACAATAAATATTTTTATATGTTAGGTTGACCATGTGAGACTGCAGTTTTTGTGGATCAGAAATGATTGAATCTTAGTCATTTCATATGGTTCAACCTAATAAATAATTGCCTTATTTTTTAAAACAACTACATAGAATTCATATATGGACGCCTGTAATTTTTCCGCAAGTTCCAATTGGTTTATCCTAAGCAGGTTTCCATTTTTGCTTTTACAAAAATACGCTAATACAGTTCAAGATCTTTATGCTTAATTTTCACAAATGTCAGATGAATTGTTTCAAAGGTCATGAATATTTAAATATACTTTCAGAAATTACCTTCTAGAGATTATATCAGGTAAACTTTGAGCTGCAGTGTGTGAGGCCGTAATAAGCACAGGAGAGGTTCCCTGCACCCTGCAGTGGGTGCATTTGAGATTTATACACGTGGCCGTTTGGTGGTGAGCTGTCAGCTGTATGGTATTCTGGCATACAGTATGCAGTTAACTCTCACCTCTGGCTTGTCGGTGTTAGAATACATTAGTTTAGATTTCGAGGCTTCACAGTCTTGCTTTATTGAGTCCCCAGAGGCATTATTCAGTAACTCTACTGGTTACTCTGTGCTGAAAGGTAAGTTAATGATTTATTTCAACCAGCTTTTTTTTCAAAATTAAGTTTTATTAAATATAGTTTGAAATAAGTGTTATCGAGTTGGTGTCTGCCTCTAATGTTTAGTTACCGATTACATCTTAGGTCTTCACTTTTAAAGTTACGTATTACATAATTATATATCAAACTCAAAGGAAAAAAACCTTTTTTTTTTTTAAGTTTCTGAAATTTACCCAAATTGTTGAACACAGTTCTGATAAAGATAAGTAATGAGCCCTCTATGAGAAAGTGACGCATAAGTTAAAACAAGAAATTCAATAATGAAAGTAGAAGTTTTCAACCATTTATATGTTGATCTCTTCAAAAGAGGTATAGACATCCCATTTTAATTGATTTTGAATCAAAACAGCAAATCAGGACTTCACAGTGGAAAACAATTTGGACTAGAATTATTAGTCCAAAAAAGAAGAGCAACCTAATTCTTAAGTCTCACTTCTTGTCCTTCTCCAGGAGGTCCCCTTGGCTGCAGCCATGCCCGAGTAGCATTTCACTCAGTGTGTCACACCTCTGCACCTTTGCACAAATGTCTTTTAGGTTTGCAGTGTATAGGAAGTATTCAGGTAAAAATATGTCCCAACATGTGCTGAGTTTAAAACTCTCTTATTCTGCTTCAAATTAAAGCTGACCTTTGAACAGTGCAGGTGTTGGGGTGCCAGCCTGCACAGTTAAAAATCTGCTTAAAACTACTGTATTTCATAGATTATTTTCTAAGATTTTTATATTGTTTTTTTTTTTTTGCTTTCCCTATTCTGAAGCCCCATATATTGTATTTGTCCAGATGTGTCAACTAAACATAGTTTTGGCTCCCAGGCCTCCTGTCTCCTGTTCTCCTCTTCACGTTCGCAGGATGCCCACCCCCTGCTCTCTCAGGGGTGCCCTTGACCCTGTTCCAGATGAGCTGTGGGTGCACGTGTAGGCTCATGACTGATGGGGTCTTGTTTATTTTTTTCAAGCATTCCTTCCCCCTCCCCGTTAAGGTGGTTGATCTTACGTGCATTCTCATTTGGCCCTTCCCCATTTCTGGTGCCTGTAACTCATTCATTACTGCTTGGAGTTGCTAATTCACTTGGTGAGCAGAATGAGGCAAAAATGATCACTTTCCTCTTTTCATGCTTCTCTCGTTGACTCCCTCTCATTTCTGCCTTTCACTAGTTAAGGGGCCCTTTCAAATCAGATCTCCTTGACCGAATTTTCTGTTACGATGTACATTTACCCTATCCGCTTTAGGACACAGGCAGCATTTAGAGTTTGTTTACTTGTTCCTCCCAGAACCTAGCATAGTGTAAGGGATTGGTTGCCAGTGTTGATCTGAAATGTTTATTCGAAACTTTCAGCTAAAATCAGGTTTTGGGTCGTCTGAATATGTCACGTAGTTATGGTTTCCCATTGCTAAGTAGTACTTAGATGTGCCATTTTATAGATGCAGTGGGAGATGGGAAGAAGCAACATGGAGTTTTACCTGTTTTATCCATTTTTTCTTTCTTTTTTTCTTTTTTTTTCTTTTCTTTTTTTTGGCAGAGAAACTTTTCCATGTCTGTAAATAGTGCCGCTGTCCTGCGATTGACAGGACGAGGAGGAGGAGGAACAGTGGTGGGGGCTCCTAGAGGTCGCAGCTCTTCACGAGGGCGAGGTGAGCGTTCCTGCGAAAGTCGTAATGGAGGAGGACAGGGAGGGCGCTTGAAAAAGAGTCTACTACTCAAGTTGTAAAAAACTGTCCTTTGACATTAACTGCATTCCAGACGTCCTGAACATTTGTTTTCCGAACCCGTTCCCGGTGTATCTGCTTCACACGCCCTGATGTGGAGCAGAGGAGGGTAATTCCGGCTTAGAGATTGGAGTGCAGAGGATTCTAGATGGTCCTGGTTAAGGCTGGAAGGTCCTCAGCATCCATAGTCCTCGCCCCCAGTGAGCCTTGCACTTTGCGAGCCAGAGCTCCCTGAAGGGTCTTGGCTGCTGGAGCAGCACCGACGTCCCTGCAGGCCTCTGCGACACAGGCTTTCTCAGTCAGGCCACGTGCCAGGAGTGTCCCCAGCCAGAGGGAGACTTTAGCAAAAGCCGTCTCATCCATACGAGGGCTATTTTAGGGGGTAGAACAAAAACAGTTATGCAGCAGTCATTTATTTAACCTGTAGTTGTAGAGATTTGTGTCTTTTCTTAGAAGAGTAGTTCTTATTTTGATATTACTTGTTTCTTTGATATCTGCTGTCTATTTTGAGTTTGTTGATTTTCTACTATGAAGGTCCTTCTTGATGTTTGGAATATAAGTATTTACTTGAGCATTTACCTCTAAATTGGTGAAAATCATAGCCGTGTCCTAAACATAACCTTGTAATTTTCTTTAAGAGGTGCTTTAGAAATGGAAGAATTGTGTGTCTGCAAAGACCGAGGCCATTGTGTCCACACATGCACCGCCCAGATTGGCAGATCATGAGTGTGGACTATCCAGGTTCTTAAAGGTGTGCCTTATGAAGAGAGTAATTTATAGTCAGTCTTCAGAGAGACCGTATTAAATCATGCATTCCTGTGCAGACATTTCTTCGGTAGCCCAGCCAGCACGTGGGATGCAGGTGGTGTGAATAATGAACTGGTTAATGAAAATGCCCCCTTGTAGGCTAGGTACTGTCACCAAGTTGTACATGCTTTTTCCTTTTAAACGTATTTGTCAGTCTCTAGAACTGTGGTTTTTAACCTGGGGAGTTGTTAGAATTATCTATACAACTCACAAGCAATACTTCTGTGAGGGAGTACTCTGGGGTGAGATTCAGGCTCGTGTGTGCTTCAAAGGCCCCACAGGTCCTTCCGATGTCCACGCGCAGCTAAGTGCCATTGGCCGGGAGTTGGTCTGAGCTCTGTGCATCTTGGTGGTGCAGTAGCGTTTTGGAGATGGCTTTGGCCTCCATAGGGTGTTTCCTGTGCTTCCTCTGTTGCTCTGCGGCGGGCTGGCAGCAGGGAGAGGTGGCACGTGCTCAGCTGTGTCTCCAGGACTTTGCTGGGCAAGTCACAGAGAGACCTCGTTAATCAAGAAGTGTGGCCCACAGGCCAGCTGTTGTATGTGCCTCAGGTGACCACCGAGTTTGAGGGCTGCACATATCAGCCAGTCTCTCTTAATAGGCTTAAAAAAGAATTCCATATCGAGAAACAAATGAAGGATTGGTAAATTTCTCGCCTGCTTTCTGGTTTCTTTGAAGTATAGGGCTATCACGTAGGATAGCTCTCTTTCATTCAGAATTTTAACAGGGCATATGCAAAACATGAGATACTGCAATGAAAGTAGTGAATTAATTAGCATCGATGTGAAAGAATGGCTTGAAACTAGTCAAGTGAATGAACTGACTTTGTGAAAGATACTTCAACATTGTCCCAGCTGTGATTCTTTTTAATGTCCTTGTAAGACCGTTAATTTGTGGTTTTGTTATCTTTACTCGTTACTTAATTTTAACTTGTTTTGTTAAATAATGATTGTTGTGGCTCTTTGTACGTGGGGAGAGCTAACACTAGCTGATAATCCTGGCTCTTTCCACCTTGAGGAAGCTTTGATGTGAAAATTGACAGACTTCCAGACTTCTAAATATCATGAACTAGTAAAAGTTATACAAGTGTGGGGAAACAATGTGCAGTTGTCATCCTTCTATTTTATCTGGTTAAGGTGTTTAACAGTAAAGCAGTTCCGGATAACTGAGATCTGCTGTCGGCCACTGTCAGCCACTGTCTTTATTATAAGGAAGAATATTTTAATCCCTTAAAGGAACAGGGTGAAATCTCAGACAGTAGGACAGTCCTTTAAATTGAGCTTTATGAAAGACTCATCATATTTACTTGCTCCTTCTTATCTGGAAACCAGACTTTTAAATGATTATGGGCCTTGTACTTTGAAGATTGTTTCTAATGTTCTACAAGCTGGAAAGCTCTAGAATCTGATTCTTTTTATGTGCCAACTGATAGAGCTTTAGTTTCATAGGGAGGACCAGTGCTAATGCTGGTCACAATTGGCAGAAACTCTTTTATCTGTGGTTTGCCTGTTTTTCTGGCAATCTGGAGGCTATTTTTCATGTCCATACGTTTCCAGAATAAAACACTTTTCCGTGATACGTACTTAATGGTTTTCCTGAGAAAATTTTTCTCTAAAAGGACAGGGTACTTTTTTCCTTTCACTCTAAAAACGATCATTTCAGGGGTCACCCCAGTGTTATATAACAGTTTGTATTACACTATTTGAGGATTTTCAATAAAATGTATACATTACCTAAGGAGAGAGATACTGAAACTGGGAGTTGACTTTAAGTTGACTTAAAGTTAAATTGATGCAACTAGAAGGTAAGTTTAAGATTATGACACTTCAATAACATTTTATCAATGGAAAATGGATACTAGGTCTTATTGAGAAGGTACCCATTATTCCTAAGATTGATTACCCACATACAATTCTGTTCATATATTTTTGTATTTCCTAATAAGGTGTTAAAGTACAACTGTATTCTCAGTCAGTTCTTGAGAAATTATAACCAAGGTATAGAAGTACCGTGTGAATATTTGAAATTATTATTTAACTCAGTCGTATTTAGTTTTGGAATGCATTCATGCTTTTATTCAAAATTCAACATCATTTTTTTTTTTTTTTAGTTGTTTTGCACTCTTGGAGAGGTTGAGCTAGTGATGCTGGCTAAGATTTCGTCTAGGCATAAATGCATCCCCAGATCCCACCACCCTCCTCCAGTTTCAGACCTGTGCTGGAAGCCTAGGGCACACAGTGGCTGGGAAGTCTCCGCACCGTACAGAAAGTATGAGGCTGGAAGCTCGTACTGACTTTGCCTCAGACCAGCAAGTGGGTGTGCACCCTTCCCGCCCCCAGCTGTGCAGCTCTAGCATTTATAGAAGTGGAATCATTTTAGTATGTTTGTTCTGTGCCATGCTTTTGTCACACACCAGAATAATGTAGATTTCTTTTAATCGTAGTGCTTTTATCTTTTGTGGTTTCATAGTAGCCACTGAATTGTTCTATCAGAATTTATTTAGCCAGTCCTTTTATTGATTAGATTACAGTGAACATCTTCATACATATGCATTTGCATATTTGCTAGAGTGTTTTCGTGAGGATAAATTCTAGTTAGAATTGTTGAGTCAGATTTTGATAGGTCTAACCAAATTGCCTTCATTAATGGCCAGTGTACACTTGAACCACTAGCACTTCTAGATCCCCGCATCTGCACACTTTTACCAGCCCTGTGGTTCGAATTCAGTGGTAATACTGTTTTTCAAGGTTTGAGCAAAGGGGAAAGAGTGTGTGGTTGCTTTGGAATGTCCTGTAAGGGGTTAATTCACAAAACTGATAGTTTAGAGTTGACCCTATTAATCTTTCTCCGGAGTTAGATAAATTATTTAAACATTGTAGTTGGCCTTTGTACTTTTATCTGGTGTCTTTCCCAAATCTCCAAAATCTTCCATTTTTGTTGAAATCCAATAAAAGGTTTAATTTGTAGTCATGGTTTAATATTCATCTTGGAATTTTACTGTTGAACTTTTTGCTGCAGACACCGTTTCTTGTTCTGGGCTGGGGCTGGGGCCTTCACACCAGTCTGCTACCTTGTGTCTTTCAACCTCTTGAGCTCTGGTGACTTCAGTGCCATCGTTGGGCTCATAGGTGAAGATCCTTTGGGCCTCACTAAATATTTAAATGGAGACATCCTGCTTTGTATAGAGACAGAACTTAGAAGATTAATCTTTGGTGTTGAACGTGTGCCAAATGTTGACATCTGACTATCACTTTTCTTTTTTCTTATTTTCAGGCAGAGGCAGAGGTGAATGTGGTTTTTACCAAAGAAGCTTTGATGAAGTTGAGGGTGTGTTTGGTCGAGGAGGTGGCAGGGAAATGCATAGGTCGCAGAGCTGGGAGGAAAGGTAACTAAAGGATCCACATCTTAGTGTAACGGTTTCCTGGTGTCAAAAATTTCTGCTTTATGCAGAGGAGAAGCCACTTTGCACAGTTGTAAATTTTTATTTTTAAAGAATATTAATTATTGAATACCAAGTTCTGTGTTAGAAATTTTTAAATGATTCTTATTTAAAGGAAGAAGCATTTAGATAGTTTCATATAGTAGTGCCACCATGGGTAGTTAATAGTTAATTAGATTTGCTATTTGATTAGCATTCAGTGGGAAGTATTGACATTTTATTAGTTTGTTCCTGTTAATTAAACCATCTTCTCTGTATTGTTTGTGACTTTACAGACAGTTTATCAAGATAAGCAAAGATAAAAAGATACATATGCAAAGATGTCTACTGTGATGAAATATATAATATAGTTGGAAGTGAGCCAAACAGCTTAAGCTCAGCCTGGCTTCTTATATAATGGAATATCCACACAGTAGAATACTACCTAACCATTCAAGTTAGGATCATTTTGAAAAAAATGATGTGAGAAAGCACATTCTAAAACCAGTATATAAAACTGTATCTGAAATAAGCACATATCTAATGAAAAAAATATCATTTCTGGGTCAGTAGAAGGTAGGTTTTGGTAAGATGGTGGATATTTTTGTTTTTGTTTTTGTGCTTTTCTGTATTTTCCAAATGTTAGGCAATAACCATGTCTTTGTTTTATAATTTGAAAAAGGAAGTGATGCTATTAAAGAAAGATAGGAAAGTGGTTGTCACAGATGGGAAATCTACATAATACTCTTAAGTCTTGTTTGAAACATTTTATCTTTTCTAGGGGTGACAGACGTTTTGAAAAACCGGGACGAAAAGATGTAGGTAAGGCTTTCTTACTGTCTTGGACTATTTTTATCTGGACCTCCATGATATTAGTTCTTAACAAGGTTCCCACATGAGGATACTTTCATTAAAAATTGACTCAGTTGCCTGCACCTCTCCAGTAGGTGGGGTTGTAGCATCGCTTGCAGTGAGAGTTACTTGAGGGCTCTGTTGCATAAATTCAGGGATGAGGAATACAACCATTAGGGTTTATGTGATTTAACTTTTTAGGTCTGCGTGTTCTCTGCAAGGCACGTATTCTTTATTAAGGCTATCTCATGAACTGAAATTCATGTTAGGAACCAATCTATTAACTCCAGTGTAAATAGCATCTCAAGAGTGAGAAGAAATAGAGAAAGTGCTAGAATGTTGGCTTTTATATCAGAGTGCAAAGGCTGAAACTGTGATTGATCTTTAGTCATTTATTCATCTGGTCTTTTTGATGAATAATCTTTGTTTCTTGTTTTGAAATAAGAGCAGTCAAAATTAATTATATAGTTAAAGTAGCCACTGAATTAAGATAAACATAGTAAGAGAACAGAATTTCAATGTTTAAGGTGAATTAATCATAATTTAAACTAAAAATCTATAATGTTAAGACGGGCTTTCTTACTGATATAAAGGTGCTACCTTACGGACTGCCGGTAAGTATTATGAATATCTGAGAGAAGAAATTCCAATTCTTAGTAAGTAACATTAGAGTTTTGAAAATTACCACAAAAGCTCCAAATTCCTGAAAGTACTAGGAATGTTCTCCAGAGCTTGATTGTGTCTGATAGAGGTAAACAGTTCTCAAACACATACGTTAAATATGTGTCACTCACAGACTGATTTGCAGATTGCTTTTTAAAAACTAGTTATTTTGCTTCACCGTTTCCATATCAAATTCATTTTAGCATATCAGTTATTTAAATCTCTCATTTCTTAACATGATATTGGAGATATAAACGAAAAGCCGTTAAATGAGTGTAGCATGAAGAAACTGGGAACAGACTGGGTAGATGACTTAACGCTTTACTCATGTTGTAGACTATTCGCTAAGCATTACCTTGGGAATTTGTCAGGCCCTCTGCTCCCATCCTGATCTGATCCAGTGAATCCAGAGAGGAATAGTTCGGAGCCCAGGGTTTGGAGTCAGAAGGTCACCAGTAATCCAAGCTCTCTCTCTGATAGTGGTCTCATGAGGCGATAACGTTTTACAGATTTTTAGGATTAAGAAAGAGTATATGAACTCATTCATTCATTCAGTGCTTGCTGAATTCCTGCTCATGGTAGGCCTTGTGCTAGGTGCTGAATACTTATTCCATTTTTTTTTTTTTGGATGACATTGTTGATGTATGATCAGGTTTTCAAATCATTTATGTCTAGAGGAACAGTTGGGACTTGGGATCAGAATTAAGATGGAACAAGAGACCAGATATAATCAGATGGAAATTTAACAGCAGGAAATGGAAAGTCTCTCATAAATAAACTCTATAGTTTAACGAATGGAATAACTGACAGCAGCCTGCTGGGGGAAGGCACAGATCCTCTCAGCTGCCCTGCTTAAGGTTAGTGTGATGTGTCCCAAGCACAGCCTTTGCTAGAACTAGAGTGTCCACTGTGAGTTAGGTGACCGACAGGCTGACTGCCTTTTATGTTGTCACAGGACAGTGCTGGGGCCACCCCTTGAAAGGACCCGCATCCTGGAGTAGGACGACTGAGGCCCTGTGAGAGAGAAATGCATGGAGGAAATGAGGCTGTTTAAATGGACAGGATGGAGTAGAGAATTATAGGATCACGCTCTGAAAATATTTGCTTAACAGTCATGTAAAAGGGGAATTTGACTTCATCTGTATGAGTCTAAAGGGCAGGTTTAAGGAGGCAGATACGTGACACAGTCTTAAAAAAGATCTAAGAGTTCTCTGAAAATGACTTGAGTTGCCCTGTCATAGGGATAGCTTGATTTCAGCTGTTGGACACGTAGTCACACTTTGGTGGTTTGGACTAGATGAGTATAGTTTCGTCGTTATTTGCCTTTTGCATATTTTAAGTATAGTCACTTAGGGTGATTTCCCCAGTCGCGCTCTGTTAAGAGTATGGGCTCTTTTCTTCGCTCCCTGTAGGTGTGTTTGTGAAAAGGCAAGTTCCATAAAACTAAAGCGATGTGGTTAAGAATGTTCAAGTTTTTCCTACTAAATTATCAGGGTAATTTCTACACGTGTATAGTCAAACATGTCATAGTGGCTTTTATGGAGTGCTTTTTGATAAGATGCTCACTTAAGGTTATTATATTAACTGTGTAATGATTTTGAGCTTCTCTTTTTGTAAATAAAATACTTTCGTTGAGAATATTTTAGGTTTTTAAGAAATTGGTTATATCTTATACTCTTCAAGAACAGCAGACCTCAAATAGTTTTTTTGGGACGCTGATATATCGATTAATTGTGGATGTCTTGTGAGATTAAATGAATTGAGTATTGAAGGTTCCAGAATGACTTGTTCTATTTCAAATTAGAGATGGTTCTTTTCATACATTTGCTTCGTATGTGGAAAGAAATAGGTGGAATTAGAGACATCCGGGTAGGAATTGGTTATAACGCCTTGAACACCCAGGGAGAATGTGGAGGTAGAAAAAGGCTGTGAGAATGGACTTTTCATTCTGTTCAGTCTATTTACTCCACAGGGGGAGATCAGTTCCAGCTGTCATCTTGTAGTATGATTCTGTGAGGATGAAGTTAAAAGATCATTTAAAAATGAGAAATGATCCGGATGACACCAACAGGTTCACAACCAGTGTGATGCCAATTAGTGCACTTGGTGTGAAGTAGACACAGCCGTTTTGGGTTATTACTCTGCTGCTGGCAGTTCGCAGTATGGGCCTATACATACATAAAACTAGGCCTCATGGCTTTTAGTAACTACTTGCCTCCAGTTTGTTGGGACTGTCATGCTAACTGTATTGGTTTGCAGAGCACTTTTTAAGTTAGATGTCACGTGGTCTTCCTGACCAGAGATAGTGTCACTGAGCTCCCAGGTGGCCCAGATGAGTGAGATGCTCTTCCCACCTCCCAGTAACCCCTCTCCCCACTTCCATTTGCCCTCTGTTCTTCTGAAAGGATAATGATGTCTTTGCATAAAACGTACTCCTTCACGTAGATTCTTTGAAGTGAAGGAATCATGAACATACTTTCAGAAGCTTTTTTAGTTGTCTAATTGTGAAACATTTTAAAAATAGCATTGGTATACCATCAGAGTTTTTTTGAGGTGTGTGTAGGGGGAAGTCACATCTAGTTTTCAGATGCAAAGTTTATGTATAAATAGTGTACATTGTGACTCATCTGAGTTGATTGGAGAATTTGTGGCATCTATGGGGAGGCTTAGATTCCAGATCTTGCTCACCCCCGTTGTTGTGTCACTTTGGGCAGCTTCACTTGACTGCTGGAATTGTGATCTGTGTGAGTGACTTGGAGCTCTTAGGAAAAAACATACCATGTCAGTCTTTGATAGAACTTTTATTTTCACAGGTTAGGTGAATCTTGTTACTTTATTCTAGAAATAAGAATTACTGTTGTCTATAAGTGACAACAGTCTTGGGTTGGAAAAAATCTTTTGGTCTGGCTAGTACTTAAATTAAGAATGCCTAAGATTTTCAAACAGCAAAAGTTCACAATGATTAAGTTCCTGCATCCTTGATATTCTTCTGTTATCATTCTTAGGCTGCTCCAGAGTGCTTCATAATTTCTTTTCCTTATGTTCAAAGAGTAGAAAAATGAGACTTGCTGCTGTGCCCTGCTCTTCACAGCTGCTTGCCTTTACTGAACTAGCATTTATTTCAGAGATGATTCCTGCATGGGCCATCACCAGTGGGGAGGGGTAAGCTTTCACTTTTCACACATAAACCTAAATAAGAGAAATTTCAGAAGAAAAGAGCAGCCACACATCTATTTGAAATTTGGTAGGGTAACTTATTTGGTTCTTTTGTGTGAGTATAGTTTGATACTTTTATTGAAATGAAAAGTATACAAAGGATTGTCTTCAGTTGGAGGTAAGGGAAAGGGTTCATCTTAGTATGTATAAAATAAAAAATGAAGCAGAGAAAGTATAATTTTCATGGGGTATTGGATTTGGAAAGAAATAATAGATTCATCTAGTCCAACCTCCTACTGGTGAATAAACACTCATTTTGTGTTTATAGAAAAAACTATTTGAAGTTGGAAACAGGAATTTGGGTTTGAAAATAGTTCATTGCCTAATTATTTTTTTGCTTTATCTAATGGAGATTTTTTTTTCTAGTTGAATTATATCTAAATCTTTTATATCTATAAAAACTTAAATATATTTTGCATTTATGAGTTACTCAGAGCTGTCATGGTTTTTTATGCTATTGAATGCATCATAGGTATGAAGGGAATGTTTTTACTTAGATTGTAAGCCATTTAGATGAGTGGTGGATTATAATTTGTAAATCACTATTGATTATTACGCAGGGCAGCTTTAATATAGATATAATTTTGTATCTCATAAAAAATACCACCACTTGTTCCACTTGGGCTGGAGCTTGTCTGATTTTCTGTGATCACTTTCTGCCCCAAATAAATGAATATGTATTTGAGTGTCATGCTCAAATGCTTTTGGAGTTAGTTATAAATCTATACTTCGCTGTTTTTTCTTGTGAATTTTTGTTCTTAGCTGTTAAAAATTAAGGGGGTGATACTTACCCCAGTTGTGTAGCGTAAAGAACCAGAGGAATGGTCTTTGTCGTCTTGAAAAAACTAACAGTTTGAAAAGGGCGGTCAACTAAATATTGTGAAATCATCTTTCTACCCAGGGAGCTAGGCTTGAAACTAGACTGCTGCTTCAGCTTGCAGGTGGAAATGAGCGGTTTATGGTTGGTTTTCTTAGAGTTCAGCTGTGTTGAACTTGACTGTCCATTTTAACGTCCTTATTGGTACCATGCCACGTCCTTATAAATTCATCAACAACATTTCCGTATAAATATCTGTCGTGTCGCGATGTGCTGATGTCAGCAGATATCCACCGAGACAAACTTGGTGAAGCAGAATGGTACATTTCCAGAATGTGTGTTGCCAGCTCAGCCATTTTTTATGGGCAAGGCTTGATGACCGTGATGTAATCAGAGATGTGATCAGCATTGAAAAAAAAAACGAAACCATGAGATAGGATGAAGGAAAAGTAGCTGCATAACTGGCTGGGTGTATTTAACATTAAACAGTAGGGCACTGTGGGTGCGTCTTACTCTGTCAGTCCTGTTTCAGAGATCTGAAAGTTGTCCATGCTTTGTCCATTGATACGGATGTCCCGGTCAGTCCTGTTTGGGCTCTTAGAGACCAGAGGAGTTGGAAGTTCAGGAACAGTCTTGTCAAAATTCTCCATCTTGATTTGATACTCTCCTTTGGAACCTCGGGTCAGCAGCGATGCAAAGCAGTGATGTAACATGATCTCCGAGGGTAGGTAGGACGTCCTCCTCTGGCATATTTCTCCAGTGCCCTCCTGCATTGCTGAAAGGAACACAACGAGTTCAAAGTGGGGAGGATTTTCGTGCTGGAGCAGAGTCGCCAGAGGGCTCGACGGTGTCATGGAGTGGCAGTAGGTTAGTGGAAAGATGAAGAACGGACATTCCTCGGAACTGATGCCGTCGAGGTGGAAGTCGACACTGGTCTGGTAGAGTTCGCCGTTTTCTCTTTCCTGATAGAGGATGGCCGAGACCCGAACGCTGGTGAGAGGGCTAGGTCGAGTGTTGGCCACTTGGAATATCAGGTTGGGTTTGCCGTCTACGTGCGCGACTACGGCTAGTTCAGTGAAGCGAATGGAGAACGCGCGATTTTTTGGCCGAGCAATCTTCGCCACAAAGGCGCCTGAATTAGAAACCAGCAAATTGTTTTTAGAATCAACACTTGAAATATCACTATTATCCAATAGTTATATCGTACGTTTCTTGGTGCCATGCCTTCCAGACAAGTCAGGAATGGAGCTCGTTAATTTGCATAGTCACGTTTGCCTAATTTTTCGAAGTGTACATATATTCTTATTTAAAAATTATGATTTCAACATAGATAAACAAAATTCATTTTGTTACACAGGCATGTAATACTTTATCCTCTATTTGTTATAAAGTCATAGAACAGTTATTTTCTATATTCCTGTCCCTACCTTAAAAAATACACCAAAATAAATGTAAGTTAGGCACAGCCAGATTACATCAAGGGTAAACAGAGACTAGATTCCAAGTAGAACGATTCAGTGTGGGGAGGGGACCACGAGATACGCTGAGAGTTTTTAGCTTTGAAACATGCGTAGCGCACCCCCTTTTGAAGACCTGGCTGTCAGGCATCTTAAGTGCCCCTTTTAAGTGCACCCTTCTCGTCCCCACGAGCTGTGGACCAGGGTTTCCTAACCACTTTTGTGCCACAGAAATTGCTGGCAGACTGGTAAGGTCTATGAAATTATGCTTTAAATGCATGAAAGTAAAATATATACGAAAGAAACCAAATATATCGAAATCCAGTTGAACATTTAAAAAATTATATTATAGTTCTACATGTGCTTTATTAATACATTAAATAACAAAAAAATAGCGGCGGGTTTAGTACTGTGATTTCGAAGTATTATAGTGCGATATGAAAATATTTGCGATTTCTTTTGTATCAAAGTTATAGATATTGCTGATGCTATTGTTTTTTTGTTTTTTTTTGTTTTTGTTCTTGTTGTTGCCTACGTTTATAGTCAAAGGAAATACCAAATTTTAGTTTGGGGCTGCAACTTAAAAGATGCAAGTTTTCCCTAAAGTCACAGATCCCCTAAATTTTATCTAATGACTGACTCTGTTTAAGAGCTCTTGTAAAGGTTAAATGAGTCGTTACAGATTACAGAGCCAGTAGTTAGCACACTGGGACTTCATTCCAGATCACCTTTCATGTGGCCCATTGCTTACCTTCTCAGATTATTACTAGGTAGGCGTTAAGACCAGGTTTCCTTTCTTTTTTCTTCTTTAATTATATAAAGTGTGTTACTGGTTTATAAGCAGAATTTCATAATCCTTGTGGCCATATTTCCAGTGCATTTTGCTAAGGATGCATATACTACTGGTTCTTTAACATACAGTGCTGATTTTGGTGCTCTGGGCTCACTCGTATTGAGTAAATGTTGAAAAGATTAACTCAGAGGAGAAAATTCTAGCCCAGTTTTTAAAAAAAACCTCATCAAATTTTTCTCTGTTAGGTAAAATGATTTTCAAAATATGTGGTGGTATTTATTCACTTATTTAACGAAATATTTAGCTTCTCTGAAAAAACTCCTTTTGAGCCTTTTGTTAATTTTTTTGGTGGGGAGGATAAGGTGTTGCTATTAGTTAGTGTCATAATGATCCCTTTTTTCTTAAGAAGTTCAAGTAGGTAAAATTTAAGTATAGAGTCAGGAGAGACCTATCATTTGTCCCTAAACTCTTTTCAATCTCAGGTATTACCTGCTAATAATGCAAATAAATGATTCTGTAACACAGTTCCTTACGACTGACCCTGCCCTCTCCAAAACATTCGTAATTATTTTAAAGAACAAAACAGTTACCTGTGATAAAAGCCTCTAGCATGAGGCCCAGCAGCATTTGTATGGCAAGAAGGGCGATGGCACTTGGACAGTCACCACTGGGGAACATGGTGCCATAACCAATTGTGAGTTGTGTCTCCAGGGAGAAGGAAAATGCAGCTGTGAAACTGGTGATGTACTTGACACAGATAGTGTGGTTTTCAGGTGGGGCATCATGATCTAGTTCCAGGTCACCATTCATCTCAGCTAGCACATACCAGAGCACTGCAAAGACAAGCCAGTGGACAACAAAAGAAGCAGAAAAGACCAACATCATCCAGCGCCAGCGCATGTCCATTAGGATTCCCCAAGCATCTCGAAGATATACAAGACCTCTTTGAGCGCCATCCATTTGAAGTGTGCTGTGGCCATCCTTGGTGACCATCCTCCGGTATCTCTGAGTTAGGAGAGGAGCAATAACTTTGCAATTACTGCCATCCATCTCACGCTGTAAATCTCTGCAATAAGAGTAAATGAGTAAGCCCTTAACTGTTTTACAGTTAATATTAATACATTCTGAGACCTCATTCGCTCTGTGATGTCTTTGGAATGCTTTCCTGAATTATCAGGCCGGCTTTCCCAGTCTCACAGCTGCCTCTTCACCATGAGGCGGCCTTTACGAAGTCGTTCATTTGAAAGCTAACCATGGGTTGCTTTAGGATGTCTCTTATTGTTTCCTAGAATGACTGTTAAAATATTGTTTGGCATTTTAACATTTCTCCATATATTTTAAAAATTCCTGAGGGTTGGAGACTATGGTTCATGGCTTATTGATACCCCTATATATTTCTTGACAAGTCCAGGTATCAAGAATTTATTGATTTGACTAAACATTATGTGTAAATAAAAACTTTTCATAATTATTTAATGTACAATTATGACTAACTCTTAATTAAAAGGAATGTTAAATAGACGTGTTCCTCTGTGTAAATAAATAGAAAGCATTTGAAAGTGTACTGTTACTTGTCTGCAAATGTTTTGAAGCCAGACAGTGCTAGGAGAAGACTAAGCTTTCAGAGACCTGTAGTTCCTGTGTATGCTTCATAGTTAGCCTGATGAAAGTTTTATGATTAGGTTTTGTTTTTGTCACTTGATGGCCATTTTCATGGAGTCTTTTCTTCCCTGGTTGATGGATGGCTGCCCTTTTTGAATATTCTGGGTGCTGATTAGATTGTGGGGTAGAGAGGGAATTATTTTCTTGGCAAAATAAGAAATTCTAGGTAGAGATTCCTAGATAATATCGCTTTTGAGAATAAACCAGAAGAGAAAGCTTCGAGTTTAAATGAATTAAAGTAATTGCAAAGACATCAAAGGCAATTTTAAAAGATAAATAGAATAATTAGTTTTCAGTGTAAACAGTTTTCATCAGTGGTTGCCCTTTTCTCTGTGGGATGAGGAGAAATCTCGTGTGCTTTCTATGTGACCATCGTGTATGACAATGGCGAGAGACACGTGGAGCGAGGTTGTCACTTGGGTTTGCTGGGTCCTTCCTGTGTCTGGGGCTTTGGAGACTGCTTTCCTGCGTCGTTGGGCTGGAACACAGGCCAGCTGGCTATATACTTTCTCTTTTGTCCTGAGGTGAACTTATCATTTACTGGTGATAATAGAGACATGCTCTTTTATTTTCTTCAGATTTGAGTTACTGATGGAATACTGGGATGATTGTTAAATTTATTTAGATTAGATGGCAACTTCAATTTTATATTATGAACTTAAAGAAAACCTTAAGGCATTAATGTTTTATAACTTATTCTTAAGTTGTCATTATCATTTTACTTAATGTCTTTTTTTTTCTTGGCACAGCTATTGATGACTTACTCTTTAAATGTTTTAGGAGGCCTGATCTCTGTCCTTTTGGAAATAATAACAACAATAACAACAACAGAATCTTCACAGGCACTGTGCTCGGTGCTTTCATATTGCATTGTCTCCAATTCTTTGGTATCTCAGTATGAGAAACATTATCTGATTTTTCAGATGAGGTCACCAAGTATCAGGCAGATAAAAGAAATTTACACAAGGCAGAAGAGGGCCTTGGATTATTGGATTATTAAAGTCTGGTTAACTTCGTAGTTGTGTAATCTTTTTTTTTTTTTTTTACTATAAGAAGCTGTCTATTTAGAGTTTGGCGAAATAAAAATTCCAAGATAATTAATATTGCATTCACAGAATAGTCTTTGACAACCAGATTTTTTAGCACATTTAGTAGGTACTGTTCTTATCCTCATAACTGTCTTGTGTCTATTTTAAAATAGTTGTTAACTCTATACAGTAACGATTAATAATACTAGCTAATGTATACTGTTCGTTATGTGCCAGGAATCACACCAAACGCTTCACTTGTATTAACTCATGTGAAGCCAATAGGCAGTGCCTGGCCAGAGTGACCTCTTAGCATCTGTTGCTTTATTGTTATTAATATTGTTTCTTAGCCTTCACAGTAATAAGTAATAAGTACAAAGGTATAAGTGGTGGCGTATCTCACACCGAGGCCATAGTCTAGACCTAGTGCTACGTCACCTCAACGCTAGACGTTTTGACCCTGCTTAGCGTCCGTGAAGAACACGTGTTCTGTTTGACTCATTTTGTTCGAGAGCTGCTGTAGGCACACAAGTGCATTTTTAAATATCTGTTGTTATAGTTGACATACAATATTACATTAGCTTCAGGTGTATAACATAGTGATAGACAAGTATATCCCTTATGAAGTGATGACCACAATAAGTTTAGTCACCTATCTGTCTCCACACATCATCATTACAGTATTATTGGCTCTATTCCCTGTGCTGTATGTTATATCCCCATGACTAATGTTATAAATGGCCGTTTGTACTATTTAATCTCCTCCACCTTTTTCTCTCATTCCCCCGACCTTCCTCCCATTTGGCAACCTCAGTTTCTTCTCTGTATCTATGAATTTGTTTTCTATTTGTTTTGCTTGTGTTTATCCTGCTTTATAGTTATGTGATTCTCATCAGCCACTCTTAGTAGAAAGTAGAATCAAAGCCTGGGAGGGTTTGCTTGTATCTCCGTGTGTGGGCTACAGAATTTTTGCCCATTTATAAACTGGTGGAAAGAATAATACTTCATAAAAATGATAGTCGGACTGCTTTATTGGTCATCAGAATAATGGATTCATTCTACTCATGAGGTTGTAGCTCTAGAAACTATATACCTCTATGTAGTGGTGTAGTTCATATTAAACAGTTAAGATGCAGACTCTAACAACAAATGTTAAATGATTACAGTATTACTATGCATTTGTTCACATCTGGCCATGTAGAGAGTCTTGCATAGAGAGTCTTATAATCGTCTCTCCTGCCCCTTCATAATTAGGGCAAGCAGTGTGAGTTCTAACTGTATTATATAAGCTCATTCTTTTAAATTCTTACTTGCAGAAGCATCAGTTTCAGTAATATTGTGCTTTAAACCATTTAAAATTAAGACACATAATTTTTTTCATGTGTAAAACACATTTTTTTCTTTCTGTCATTTGTTTTTGTACACTCTTTGGATTCTTTAATGCTTTTCAAAAGAAAAGATACATTTTGTTAAAAGTTACTGAATTTTTTAAGGGTGTTTTCTGCTCATTTCTATGTTATAATGGAGAATAAGTATATACTTAATACAACAAGAAAGTTTTCAGTAATGCTTTCAATAGGACTGTTATTTCGTTTCTGAAATTTAAGGAAAAAAGAATAAAGGACCTTAATTAATATATGACTCTATACGTTACATCTTTGTTTTTAAAACTCTGTTGGCAATATCTAGCTCTGTCCCTATTTGCCAATCCATTTCTTTCTCTGTTCCCTTAAGGAAAGAAATAAGAATAAATATTATTCCATGTACTCACCAGTTCTTTGGCTGGGTCAGCCTATATGCACAGGTAGGTCTTGAGGAAACTTTCAGAGTCTGCTTTTTGATGAGGTAATTTTACTCTACAAGTCTAGTTTGTAGGTTCTCTTCTTGGACTGGGTTTACAGTTCACATTCCTCTGTTTATAATGTGGTGGGGGCTGGTTTCAGCTGAAGCTGATGTGATTGGTCACTTAGTCTGCAGGGGGGCCAATTAGCTCTGATCATGTGGAAAAGAATGCCGGTTTGTTAGGAGGTCTTTCTTTATCCAACACAAACCTTAACAACTCTGGAGAAAGCCTCCAGAACTGACTTGGAGAAGGGGTGCATTTTTCCCCTCTAATCTGGACCGGTCTTTAGTAAGTTTGCATAATCTTACTTAAGAGTTTATTTAAAAGTTCCAAGGGATAAAATTCCCTGCAAGATTTCCTTTTAGCCATCTTTCTTTATATAGCATGTTGAAGTGTGAGATTTTTCCTTTGCTAGTCTTTATTTTCCCTGCATTTCTTTGGGGAAGATATCCTTGGGTAAGGAATTTGAAGTGTGATTTGATGAACTGATTTTTACCAGTTTTCTTTTCATATCCCTTCTCATCAGAATAACTATAATTAATTCTAGAACTAGTAATACAGATAATTTAGTTGCCTGAAATCTTTTTTGGGGGGGTGGGTGGCAAAGAGGCAGACTTTTTTTTTTAAGGCTGTGTACAGAGACCTTGAATAAGAATAAATTGTTTGGTACCTTGTACTTACCTTTAAAAACACACCTGTGTGAAGGAACCGAAGGATTGTCTTAAGGCGTGTTTTAGCAATGTTTAGGGATGCTTCCCTGACAAGTGTGATGACATGCCGTAAAATATAATGTTCAGGGTACAGAAAATTTAACTTAATGTCTGGAAAACATCTGTGATCCAGCCTGTGGCAACCTTGAAATGAGCTGTAGGGTGGCTTTGTATAATGCCTGCTGAGCAGGACTTTTCTCCACCTCCATTTGCTGCCGATTTTAAAACTTTGATCAAACGTCACACGTAAGAGGATCTTAGAAACAAAGGCTGTGATTATTCACAGTAAAATCTTGGAAGGCCTGCTGGGAAAATTATTAATGTAGACCAATATTATGCTACTTAGAAAGTGAAATCCGCCTTTGTAGATTCCTTTCTGTCCCCCACAATTAAAAAATATATTAATTCCTTCTTTGTTTTATTAATGCCAAACATTTCAATACAAGTTCAAACACAGCATTGGACACTTTGACCTTCAGAACTGGAGAAGGTACAAGCATAAAGGAGGGACTTGTGATGTCATGCTTGTTCCCTGCCTGTCCTGGTAGGAATTACACTCTGTATCAGTTGCTAGTTCACTGACTGGGGGTGGGGGGACAGGGGGCAGGGGGAGGGAAAGCCACAGTAAATATGGTGTAACACTGCCTTTCAGAAGGCAGAAGTACTGGGGTGTAGCTGCCATATGCCTTGAATAGACGTTATAGCAGGCAGGATAGTGAAGGATTTTAAATCCAAGCTTAGAAGCCTCTTTCCATAATACACTGCGTTTCAGAATCAATTGAGGCAAAAATGATCTGGCAAAGTAATCATAAAGAAAGGTCTCAAGTGAGGAAGTGTTCTGGCTTTTGGATTTCTCTAATTTGAAAGTCCACTGTGGTCTGCACACAGTGATTCCTAATTGCTGACGTTTACTTGCTGTCTGAACAATGTAGACCAGCTCTGGGGTGCACACTCAGGAGCCTGGCGCTCCCGCTAGAGTAGCCCGAGCAGTTCAGTTCTGGTGAGGTTGCCAGATCAGCTGAGAGGAAACGTAATTGGCCCAGATGATATGACAACTTCATTCTAAAACACAGGGGCCCTCCCATCGAAACAGAATGAATGATTTCAGTTGGAGATGACTGTAAAACATCTCTTCTGTGAATGAACATAAATGCTAGATATCTGTCCATTGATTGATTTTTTTACTCACAGTTACAGTGATTAAGCAAGGTGCCAAGATCAAGTAGGTCATTCTTTATTAAATTCAGTTCTCTGCCCCTACAGGTGTTTGATTTTCTTTTTTGGCAGAAGTAACTCAATATATAGGGCATAACTGTACCACATGGTACTTGAAAACAACAAAACCCTTAGATGGAGTGCAGTGTCCTGCCTGTGTACATAGATAATAACCTCCTTCCTTCAAAACTTTAGCCCTGGTCTCCAGTGTTCCCTCCTACATAGGACGCTTGGCTTTCTTTAGAAAGTGCCCGGTCTCTTTCTGGTTCTGTATTCAAGCTCGTGTTCTGATCTCGCAGGTTTCGGGCAGCGTCTGGGTGTCCACCCGCAGAAGGCTGAGCATGAGGATCGTAGGGCTATGGGGCGTATTCAGACCACATGAGGCACTTTTGCAAAGAGATCCCGCTACGCTGCAGCTCCTCCAGTCTCTGAGCTTCCAGCCAGGGACCGCTGTGTTCTCAAGACCCACGTTAACCAGTGGGGTGGATTGTTGCCTGTCGGGTTAGGAAGGAAGGGAATTTGCAAACTCGGGATCCAGAATTTAAACTGCTCCATCCTAGCCACCATGAGTTCTGTTTACAAGTAATTTCAGGGGGAAAAAAATAGATATCAGCACCTGGATGGGATTCCCTTTCATTGTTTTCTCTGGCATTAGAAAATATTTTTCGTGTTGATCAGAGAATATATATCCGAGCAGAGGAATACAGAGTTACTCGCTAGAAAAATTTGCACACAAACAAGCTTCAAAGTCTGTCCCATAATTCCACTTTTGCTTTTGGAGTTTGGCACTTGGAAGTTCCAAGTCTCACAGCTGTAGATTTTGTTGGCCGGGCGCCTCCGAGCTCCATCTGAAGTTTTCCATAAACACCATCCCTGGCCGAGTGTCAAACATGCACGCAGGTGCCCTTTAACTGCTCTTTCTCCTTAGGAAGTCCACTCAGTGAGACCAGACTAAAGCCAGTGCTGCACTTAATTTTATTTTATGTTTAGAAGAATCCTGTTCAGACTTGATACATTAAGGCAGAAACAAGCATTTATTGCCATTGGGGAAAACATTCAGATACACAGTACCTTGTGGTTCAGCGCCTTTCATATGCTTTGAATGTCTGTGACGTAAGCAAAAACATGCATCCTACAGACAATACAGTCTGCTCATAAAGCGGTCATACTTGTTATATTGAATAGGAAAAAATATGTTTTAAATTTGTGTTTCTTTACCTTTTGGAGGTCATGGACACCTTTGAGACTGACCAAAACCTTCGACCCTTTTCCCTGAAAAAAGATGAAAGCATTGCAGCACAGTAGGTGCTTCTAGTTCAAGGATTCGTAGCCCCTGCACTCATTTATCGACTGCTGACTATAGATAAGGAATATTTAACTCAGGCATTAATTAGTAAATTACTCAGTTGCATTTACTTTTAAATCATCTTGTTGACAAATTAATCAGTTGCGATTTAAAAAAGAAGTCAGTGAAAATACTTGGTCACTCAGCTTGGTCCTGATGCTGGTATTGTAGAAGGAAGAAGACTTTGATTTTCAGGGCCCAAAAAGGCCATGTGAGTGTCCCTCGCTCATTTTAGTGCTGGTCCCTATGGAATCCTTGAATTTTTAGACATGGAAGGAACTTTATATATTCAATCTAAGTTGCTCATGAATGACTTTAATATTTATTCTTAATTTAAAATTAGATCATTAATGTGCAAATATTTTTAAAATCGAATTATACAGATTAAGAGCTCTTTGACACCCCTACCCCTACCCAAATTTACATAAATATAAGTCAACTGCAATAATTTAGGTTATAAAGGTTTTATTTTAATATTTTAGAGCAATTTTTGCATATAGTGTAATTTTTTAGTAGTCATTAGAAATGTATATTTTATTTGATGATGTTTGAACTTATTTTTCCCCTCAAAATAATTTCTAGAGTAAATATTTTATATTGAATGAGTTGGTCTTCATTTTTTTTTTTTCAGCATCATATCATTTTTGCTGGAAGATTTAGCAAATTTAGTTCCATCTTTCCTCTTTTAGAGATGTTGGCAGTCTCCGTCCCTAGCTTCTTTATTCATGCTATGTCTGTTGCCCTTTTAGAGCTGCTTAGATTTAGATCTCTGATCTTTCTCTTCCTACTTTAGTTTTTCTAGAATTTCTAGCTGCTTCTGTTGGGTTTAATTTATGAGTAAGCCCTGAATTAGGAGATGGAACAACCTGTGTTCTTCTATTTCTGATGTGGTCACTACTCAGCTGTGCGACCTCGGGGTACCTGTACTAGGTATCCCTTTCCTCTCAGAAACAGAAGAGATGATGATAATTGACCTAACTCTTGTGTTTATTACGAGGATCATATGAGATCTGTCAGTGTGTTTTGTCAATTGTAATGTATCAGGTCATATATTTGCCTGTGTGTCCTCAGACCGTGGACCTAGAAGGTAGGTGCTATTTCTAAATCACATCTTTATTTTTCAATTCTATGTCTTCAATTGTGTCTGTCCCTCTTTACTAGTGGTTTGAGTAAAACAAACAAGCAAAGTGGTAAAGTAGTACTATACTTGGTGGTACTTACTAGAGTTGAATATACCTTATGACCCAGCAATTTCACTTCTAAGTAAATGCCAACAGAATGCAAACATGGCTCATCAGATTTCATATCCAAGAATGTTCATAGCAGCATGATTCATAATAGCACCAAAAAAAAAAAAAAAAGAAAAAAAGAAAGGAAGCCAAATCAGCAGTAGAGAAGAGTGATATATGATGATGTTGTATTTATAGGGTGAGACCGTGGACCACAGCACGGAAGAGCAAGCTTCTGTTCTTTGTGATAATGTGGATGAATCTCCTGTAATGTTTGGTGACAGAACGCAGACATAAACGAGTATTCTGTTTTTATGAAAAAGTTTCAAAACAGAAAATGATGGTATCTCTGGGGATAGAAGTCAGGATAGTGCTTAACCTTGGGAGCAGCTGCCTGGGAGGACACGAAGTGTTTGGGAGCTCCTGACATTCCTTTGCCTTTTAAAAATCTTAGGTGGTGGTTAAGTGCATCTGTTTGCCTTATGAAAGCACTTTGAATTGTACATCTGTGATTGGTGTACTTTTTGGTAATAATGTTATATTTCAATAACTTTTTTTTAAAGGTAGAAGGAGATGAATTTTTTTCACCTTTCTCTTTTTCACCTTTCGTTATGGAAACGACAGTGACCCTTGAGGCAGAATTTCCCCCACCTTGCACTTATATATGGGATAAGTTCTGCATGTCAGAATTACGTTATTCTGGTTTTCCTTGGTTTACCGGAGAAGTTATCAACTAGATCTTTCTATCGTAGTGATGCCTTATGCAGTATTTCATATATCAAAAAGTATGATGCAGTTTTAAAGAATTATTTTGTGGAAACAAGCACTTGGTGACAAAGTCTGAACTCTTGTTGGAATTTTTGTACTAGAATGGGCTGGTGTTCATGTAAAATCAGGTGGCTTCACTGGACTCAGTGGGTGTGGTGCTTTGTAAAATGAATTGTCCCATTTTAATTCTGAGCAGAGAGCCTGCAAAGGTCTTGTAGACCATCTAGCCTGAAGGCAGAGATACGGAATATGTCTATACTTGAATCTGTATCTTGGCACTTAGCGTGTAATAAATATTTGTTGAAAGAGTCAGAGATTAACTTTTGAATCCTGTTCATTTAAAAAAATAGCAGGTGTGAATTTGGACAATTTTGGGTTATTTTTGTGAACCTCAATATTCTCAGCTATAAAATGGGAAAAATAATTTCTAATACTGAGGCTTGTTATGAAGATTATAATAGCTTAAATGAATGTTTTTATTTATTAAGTCAGTTAAATGAGTGGCTGCCCAGTGAGGTGGTTCTGGCCTGGGCCTCTGATGAGGCTGCAGTCACAGTGTCAGCCGGCGCTGCGGTCTCCCCGAGGCTCAGCCTGGATTGCATCTACTTCCAGGCTCACTTGTGTGGCTCTTGGCAAGCCTCAGTTCTTTGCCATGTGGCAGCCGGAATCTCTCAGAGAGAGGATCCAAGATGGAAGCCAGAGTCGTTTTTAACTTCATAATGAAAGTGACATCTCATCACTTCTGTTCTATTCTGGCTGTTAGGAGCAAGTGAGTCAGTCCAGCCCACACCTCTGGTGAGGGCTTCCACAAAGGCCAGAAGGCGGGGATCATTGGGAGCTGTGTGGGAGGCCGCCTGCCATAATAAGAAAGCAGACAGTGCTTTGCCTGGCAAATAATTGTGCCCCCAACCCCTTTTCTAAGTTCATTCTTTAAAATAATCTTAACTCTTTAAGAATAATATCTGATAACGTAACAGCCATTCAGGCAAACAGGGTGTTGAATCTTAATGAGAAATGGGCTATAAGAGGATGACCAAAAAAATAACATTTCCTCATTTTCAGATACAACAGTACAGTCTTCTCTCCACTTTTAGTATGGTTTAATGAAAAGAATTGAGGTTGTCATTGAGAGACTATAACTTTTATTGTTATAAACTGAGGACATCACTGTATGTTCTGGATTTTCAGCTACTTGAATGTGAGGTTTTATATAATCTGTTATGAATCACAAACACATGTGAGATGGTGACTAAAGAATTTGCACGACTTAGAATGGTTTTGTCCTTTGAAAGCACCGGTTTAGTTTACTTCGTGTCCCAGGCTGTCTTCTACCTTTAATCTAACTCCCGAGTCGCATCAGGTCAGACACGGCTTAGTTTTGAATTCTGCTCAGAAGCGTTTTGTTGTATGCCTACAGTACTAGGTGCCTAGATTAATGAAAAATTATAGCTCGCAGGCTCTACTTTTAAGTTTATGGTCTGTTTCAGAATAAAAGAGAGGTCGAAATTTACCGAGATCCTGTTTGGGCAGAATCACCAGTGAGAACTGATTAAGTTACAGCATATAATTTAAAATATTGTATAACTTTTAAGAAAGTACGTGCTGATAAGGAAGGATTGCCAAGATCCACTGTTAAGTGAAAATAGCAAGAGTACAGAACAACACATATAGCATTCTGAGGGTGGTGTGATGGAGTGGGAGCGAGGGATCTCTATACCCATGATCAGTATATGTCGTGTATAAGCTGCAAACAGTCTCAGGAAGGCTTTCTGAGAACTGTGGTGGTTACTTCCAGAGGATCGGCCTGGGGTCATCTTGTGTATGGGGAGGGTCGATTCACTTTTCATTGCATGCTCTTCAGTGCGTGTATTATTTTGGTTGAAAAAATAATTGCCCAGTCAGCGAACATTCAGCTTTAAGAAATGAGTCTACTAATGTATGCGTAGACCCACACTTACTTTACTTACACCGCCCGAACATTGGAATGGACACATTTGCAGGAAGGCTTGGTTTGAGTGTTCAAGTCTGTTTTCACAATCCTTACTGGCCAATGCTCATATTTCTATTTCTTTACAGGGAGACCAAATTTTGAGGAAGGTGGGCCAGCGTCAGTGGGGAGAAAGCATGAATTTATACGATCAGAGAGTGAAAATTGGCGTATTTTTAGAGAGGAACAAAATGGAGAAGACGAAGATGGAGGCTGGCGACTGGCTGGATCAAGAAGGGATGGAGAGAGGTGGCGGCCTCATAGTCCTGGTAAGGGTTCTGTTGAGGATTTGGTGGAAATTTTCGGTAATAATCGGAAAAGATAAACTTTTCTTTTTTTTTTAAAAAAAAGTGGGGTCATTATTTTTGTCATCAAATTCAGTCTTGTTACTACAAAAAAAATCCAACATAAAAATTTTCCACATCTATTCAGCTGATTAAAATGACTTCTTTTTCTGGGGCAAATAGTGTGGTTTAATGGGAAGCACCTGCCCTTAACTGCACAACTGAGAGAAGGTTTTATTTGGTTTTGTCTAACTCTAAGTCTTTGAGTCTTTTTTCCAGCATGCTTTAAAACTTATAAATGTATAATTATTCACTCACTTAGGGACATGTGCTCCCCCTAAAACTTTTTTTCCCCTGCATAAGAAAGGATTTATTCTTTCAGGTTTTTTTTTTTTTTTTTTTTTTGGTCTTGGAAATGTGATTTATGCTTATTTGAGAAATAAACTTAAACCCAGGTCAAAAACATAATCACAAGTTCATTCTTTTGTCTCTCCAACTTTAGATAAAAGAGAGAGAATAGTAGCGATTAGTGGTTTTATAAGTTCTTCTGTTTGATTCTGAAGAATGCTTCAAACTGTTCTTCCCTGACATTAGATATGCTGGTAATTGAAGACACTGGTGCTTTGTGTCAAAGTTCATCCCCTGCCAAAGTGCTGATTCTATGCCTCATGGTAATCAGATGCCACTGTAGTTTGCATCGTGGGGTCACGCATAACTGAAGTGTAGGACTGTACATGTCTTTCGAATTTCATATGCATAATATAATATTTTATCTATCGGTCGTATGCCAAGGGAGCTTACCTTTAATAGAGGAAATTATGATAATGTCAACAGTTTTCATTTACTTTTAAAGATCGAGTTATTAGCAAAACCACTAGCCTTGGCTCTGAGTGAACGTAACAGGCATTCCGAGTGCTTAATGGCGTTGTGGGTAGGTAGAGACTTGGTGAAGTCAGTCCTTGGGTAGTTATAATGCTTTGCCCCAACTCCTATGACTGTCATTAGTGGGCATTGTTTACATCACAGTTAATCTAGGCAGTTCTCCAAAAGCCGTGCCACGGGCAACCAGATGTTATCATTTCTTTTAAGGCATCCTGGCATCTTGTGCTGAGCTTGCCTGTCAGCCGAGGGTTTATAGACTGTGTTCCCAACAAGCGTTCAGTGAGAATGGTCGGGGTCTGGGTTAAGAGGGAAGAAAAATTCCAGCTGATCAAAAACAAACAAGGTGAATGTTTTGGAAGATGAACAGTGTTTCTGAGCCGAAATGTCTGATGTTGATTCTATTAAAGAGAGTTGAACAAAGGAAAACTGTAGCGTTATGCTGTACCACCACACATCCTCCACCGACAACTCAGATTTTGGATACACATTGTCTTTTCTAAAGCTTCCTAATATTTGACATTCATATCAGTTTTGTCATCCATCTGACAATTTCCCTCCAGTTTTTATCTATGTAATTTTAAAAGATAGTTTGAGGAAATACAAAGATATATGGGCCTGAAAAAAACACTGTAAATATGCATTTTAAAAAATGAATACTATCTACTTTTTCAACCCAACATATTAAAAATGGAGTCTGATTATATCAGTTATTATAAGTTACTCAACATTTCTTAGGTGTTAGTTCATCTTTGATTAGAATTTGATTGAAATTTTAAATATAATGATTTTGACTTATTTTACCTTGTGAAAATAGTATCAAACTAGTTCTCATGTAAGGTCTATAAAGCAGGGATCAGGCTTAATAAGCTATAGATGTGCCTTATCTGCTGCATTTACTTTCACGAATACATTTTTAATTGCTGTTGGTAAGACGACAAAATTGTGGGCTCTGTTTTGATTGAAGTAGGGCCCACAGCTGGATGTGCAGGGAGAAGGGAGCATTAAGGACAGCTCTATCCACTCTGGGAGCTGAACTTAGGACACTCAGTAAGAGGGAAACATGAGCCGATGCCTCGAAGGCTAGATGCTATCACAGCGCGCGGACTTACTACGGTGGCTTAGGAATGAGAGCAGTAGGAAGAGTTCTCGGGAATTCAGCATTTGATTATGAATACTTCTTTTGAGTAATGACTCTAGGTTCACATTGAAGAATCTGGGTATAGAATTCCTTAGTTTCACAGAAGGTAGTAAATAGTGTTTTGGTTTTGTAAGTAAAGGGTAGGGAATGGGGATTGATGTTTCCCTCCCTTTTTGTGGGTGGATTATAAAATAGTACCTGTTTTGGGCATTTTAATGTTTTGCCCTTTGGTCTTCAGTTTGATTTTTAGATTGCTGGTTTTAGCAAATTGAACCTCAGTAGTAACGTTTCACTTTGGCCTCATTTCTTGGTGTATCTCCCGCAGAGAAAGCAGTCAAGGAGAGAAAATTCTAATAGCTTAGAACCTGCCTCTCTTTTTAAGACTCTCTCAGACTCAGGTTTGTCATATTTTAACACGTTTTTCTTTCGGTTTTAGAAAAAAAAACATTTTTAAACCTAGGATCTTTTATTGTCAGACAGTCTTTCTGTTGGGTAGTGGATGTGATAAATAGTATGCTAGGGTGGATTTCGGAATGTCCCTGGGGGCGTTATACAGAAATAAAGACTCCCTGGGGAGTGTTGAGAGCAGAGAGAACTGGGAAGGAGCCGGAAGGGAGCAGGGAGCAGGGAAGGGAGCAGGGAGCGGGGCGCGGGGTGTGGGGAATGGGGCGCGGGGAGTGGGGAGTGGGGAGCGGGGAGCGGGGAGCGGGAGGGTGGTGGTGGTGTGGAAAAAGCAGCAGAAGATGCAGAACTGGACTCTGGTTCTGCTTTGCCATTTGCAAGTTACTTCTGTCAAATTTTTTGTTTTTTAAACTATAATTAGAATAGTGGGCTCCGTAAAATCTATGACATCTGTCAGTGGTATCATTCCACGGCTTTTTGTTGGGAATCAGAATTACAAATGGGATGTTGGCACTAGCAAGTAGGCACGATGATTTCGATATTATGACTTGACATAGGAAGCTGGTCTTATCCATAAAGAACATTTTCATGAGAAGGAAGCACGTGTTTAGTGATGTGCCAGAGGCAGGTGGGGACTTCGGTGTGGAACCAGCGGGCTGAGGGGGGCCACCCACGTGAGGGGCTCATCACACGTTCAGACAGACACCGACAGCATATTAAAAGTATATACTTCGAGTAAAGTATTCTTTAAAGTGATTCGTTTCAGATGTATCTTGAAAAGCTTTAAGAGTACCTTGCGGCTTGGTTCTAATGAAGTTACCTGGTGTCCCGTAGTGGTGCGATTCATGTGCTGAGCTCTGAACACCATGGAATTTGCCCGATTTTCTCTTTAGTAGGTCGATCCACTGGATTTTGCTTCCAGTTGTAGTTCTCTCCTTTACTTCCAGTCCACGATTTTCTTCTTCCAGTACTCTCGTCTCACTGCTCTGTGGTCTGTGTCCTCCTCCTCCTCCCAGATGGCCCTCGGTCGGCAGGCTGGCGGGAACACATGGAGCGACGGCGACGGTTCGAGTTCGATTTTCGAGACCGGGATGATGAGCGGGGTTACCGCAGGGTGCGCTCTGGCAGTGGGAGCATCGACGACGACAGGGACAGCTTGCCCGAGTGGTGCCTGGAGGACGCGGAAGAGGAAATGGGCACGTTCGACTCGTCGGGAGCATTCCTCTCTCTCAAGGTGAGACGCTTGCTTTGAGTGTCGTGACAGCCACTGACCTTCTGCCAAATCGAAGTATGCTGTTGACCCTTGGCTCTATTTTTTGCTACAGAAAGTACAGAAAGAGCCTATTCCCGAAGAGCAGGAGATGGACTTCCGGCCAGTAGAGGAAGGGGAGGAGTGCTCGGACTCCGAGGGTAGCCACAACGAAGAAGCCAAAGAACCTGACAAGACGCACAAGAAAGAGGGAGAGAAGACAGATAGGATAGGAGTTGGTGAGGTGCAATTTTGTCTTCTCCTTTTTTCTTTACATCAAAATTTCCTAAATCGTTAATTTAAGATTGCTTCATGTTACAGAAGCTAGTGAGGACACACCTCAAACCTTAACGTCATCTGCTAGACCAGGTACTCCTTCAGGTCATCAGCCTCAGGAAGCACCGCCGTTTGAGAGGAAAGAGGAGCCCAAAACGGAGCAAATGGAAAAAGCTGAAGAGGAGAGTCGGACAGAAAATAGTCTGTCAGCCAAAGTGCCCAGCCGAGGGGACGGTACGTGCCCCTGGGAGTGGACGGCTCAGTAGGATTCCTCTGGGACCAGTGATCACTGACTGAGTAGACAGGCTTCTCCCCGTGCCTTCTGGAACTCCGTCTCGTGGTGAATTACCAGAATAGGTTGTTTTACTGGTAAACCTAGTCACACGCTGCTTCCCACACGTGTGCCCATTCCAGAATTCACCAAAACAGGTAGAGGAAGTGAGGATGGAGCGCAAGGATCTCCTTTCCCAGGGAGTCGGGACACAGCCACCCCGCATCAGTCCAGCAGCTGGCTCTGTGATCCCCGCAGGAGTTTGAGTCCCATATTAGGCAGGCACCTTCCTTTTCATAAAGGCTGTGTATGTCCGATGTGACCCACCAAAACGCCATTGTTCCGAAAGAGGCCAACAAGACCGTGGACGGATCTGCGGAAGTCCCATCACCTTTCCTGTAGTATATAAGCCTAAAGTCTGTCTCCTCCAACGTTGCCGTATTAATTTAAATTCTCGTATACCTTAGAAGGCATTATTAATGTTCACGTCCATGCTTCTTCTTGTACATATTAAAAAATGACTCTCATGCCTGGTGTCGAAGGGTTAGGTGATTGATTCACCATAAAAATCCACAGCCTCTAACGTGGCCGAAGAGACCTCACGCGATCTGGCATCTGCCCCCGCGCGTAGTTTTGGTGCCAGGCCCTTACGCTCCCTCGTGCTCTCTCCACCAGCCACACAGCCTCCCTGTGCCCGTTCCTCCCTCTGTGCCTGACGCATGCTGTTCTCTGTGCCCGAGACTCTCTGCCCCACACCCATGTTCCCAGGCTGGGCTGGTTACCTCGTTTCTAACACGGCAGTCCAGTCTTATCAAGATATGTTTTCCTTTTTGCCCAGTGAACTGATGTTCTGAGGGCTTGGATACAAGGATTTCATTTTAGTTTTTTATGTCTAGAACAAAGCTGAATGAATGAATTCAGCAAGTGTTTGAATCTGCATGTGTGAGGCACTGTGGGACTTGGGTACTTTGAGACCTGTTTTATTTGTGGTGGTCATTTTTCAGTTACGATGTGCCCCAAATTATTTATGATTCATTGTCTTGAATATATATGCGTGGGGCCTTACTCTAGATTTTAGGATGGGGTCAAAAAACCATGTACTTAAAAAAAAAACCCAAAACGTGTATTTTGAGAAAGCTTCATTAGATGTGCATTAAAAATGGAAACTCCAGATTTAGAGAAGAATAGAGCATACGTGTATCAGTAATCTTGGGCAGAAAGGGAACTATGAATGCACAGTTGGCAGACTCCTGGAATGCTTCAGGCGGCGAGTGTCTGAGTTTGTCCTGGAATACTGTGGAGAATTCGGAGGTAGGCGTCGCTGGATGCAATGGGAAAGGGCTTCTGGTAGTAGGCATCCCTGGAAGCTAACGTGAAGAAGTGCAACTCGTCCAGGTACGGGCAGGAATCACCTCCTGCTCTTAGTCAGATGCGGGGTGAGGCGTGAAAGGAGAATGGGGGGGGGCACCTGGCTGGAGTGCAGATTGGATGTGTGGGGGAAGATTGTCGTGAAGGCCGGTGGGCTGCAGCGCGACCCCACTGGGCTCCAGAGCCGCCGTCATGTGGGAGGCCGTGCACAGTAAAGGGAGGCGATGGCGGATGAGATTTCAGTAGGAACCAGCAGGACACAGTCGCAGATTGTATATTAGGGCAAAGGTGAGTGCGGTGCCTCAGAGGATTATGCTGCCATCAGCGGAGCGAGAGTGGAGGTCGAGGAGCACATCTGGGACAGGAGGGAATAAATTCAGTTTAGAACATGATTCTGGGGCGTTGATGAGAAAAGAGGTGAACAGGGGCTATAGCCAGGCAGGGAGAGTTTAGGGCCAGAGAGAGTGAAACATTTGAAGTACATACTTGTTGGGAGTAAAAAGAAAAGTGGACAGAGAACAGAACCCTGGGTAATTCCAGTTTTTAGAGGATTGGGAAAGAGGGGCCCGAGAGAAATCTTCAGAGGCAAGTAAAAGGAGAGTGCGGGAGAACGGAGGAAGGGGAGCGTTCCCGGCTTGGAATGGGGTAGGGCAGATGCTAGGAAGAGATTGGATGCGGAGAGTGAGGAGAACAGTGGATTTGGGGACTTCAGGTCACTGCTTATCTTTGGGAGAGAAGCTTTTCCGGAGGGGTGGGAGTGGAGGTGACAGTGTAGCAGGTGTGGGTGTTGGTGAAGTGGAGACAATTTGTTGTATAGATTGTCCCTTTAAAAGGTTTGGCAAAGGAAGGCAAGACAGAGGAATAGGAATTTGGAGAAGCTGTCTGCAGTAGAACAAACAGTTTCAAAGGGAAACTGCAGTCGTATCTAATTACTTCCAGCCCCCTTTCCTTCTCGAGAGCCTGCAAACTGAGTGTAGGAATGGGAGCCAACACAGAACCTCTTTGCAGTTTTTACTCTGGAGAACTTCCTGCATTGTCCAGGTAGACCCCTCAGGTGTTTTTCGTCATCCTACAAAATATAATGTATCGACTTACATTATGACTTAAAATAGGTACTAATTCGAGATAATTGCAGGTATTTTTAACACAGGTTTTCGTGATGAGATGTGCCATCTTTGAGAAGCTCCTCAGGGCTGCATTAGCTGTCTTCACTGTTTGGAGACATGATGTGTGTAAAGGAGTTAGATTGACTCAGTTCTCAAGAAGTAGACGTGTAACGGTTGGGTAGATGCTCCAGTGACTCAGGTAGCCTTGTGGGTACCTTTTACGCCTTAACATTCTGTCATGCTGTGGAGGTACTTCTGTCCTCCTAGGGAGCAGTACTTCCTTCTCTGTAGGAAGTGGCAGCGCAGTCGGCACTCATGCCACAGTGCAGTACGCACTTCTGCTGACCCCGTTCAGCAGGCGGCCCAACTGCATAACGTGCTTCTTTGTAAGAGTCTCCATTGTAAAGGGTTTTCGTCTGTCTGCGTTTTTTCCCCTCCAGAAATGGTGCCTGATGTCCAGCAGCCCCTGTCACAGATTCCTTCAGACACAGCCTCTCCTCTCCTCATACTTCCACCTCCTGTCCCCAGTTCTGGTCCTGCCCTGCGGCCGGTTGGAACGCCAGTCGTGGGCGCTCCTGGTATGGGCGGTGTCTCCACGGAGCCAGATGAGGAAGAGGGCCTCAAACATTTGGAGCAGGTAAAGTCATGCCATTCTTTTGTTCCCTTGCGCTGTCGTAAAATTTAAACGAGTATTCAAAAATGGAACTTCTGTGCGCTAGGTTTCATGTACTGGAAAAGTTGTTTGGATATCTAGTATTTATTTGTATGAATAATTGTCTTTCCAGTCATTTCATGCTTATAAGTTTCTGCTATGTAGTAGTCATTATGTCAGGTTATTTTTGCTCTTCTGAGGTTGCCCTTAGCTGTTTGCTTCTCTTTTTTCTTTTTGGAAATTAATGGAATGCCAGAAATGGCGAATGGAAGCAGCTGTGGATGGGCACTGAGTCTTCTGTAAATTTTCCTTGAAGTGTTACAGGGAAAATAGTTAAACTTTCAGGATGTTAATGAACATCTTATTCATGTCTCTGTAGATTTCCCTAGATTGTATATAACGTTGTGTATGTGCAGTGTAAGTGATAGCTTGCTTTCTGCAGAAGAAATTCTTTCCTTCCGGGCAGGTGGTTGGTGGCAGGAAATGCTGAAGCGAGGGTCGATGTCCTAGTAAAAGTTGTAAAAGATTTTATTTATAATTCTGTTAATTGAACCATTTGTTCTATTAACACTCATTATTTGCAGGTTTATTTTATACAAATTAGGGTTGACCGATGGCTTCTAAGTTTAAAAACTACTCGTAGTAATGCGTTGATTAGAAGCCCAGGCTTTGGTCCATACCAGTTTGTGTTTTAATCTCAGTTTGGTTTGCTTCGTGGTTTGGAGACCCTGTGTGAGACGTGGCCTCTCGGAGCTTCGGTTTCCCCTTTGTCAGATGGGGATGGCACCTATTTCATGGCATCGTTGGAAGAATTAAATTGTTGCCTGCTATGTTCTGGCATAATGTCGTGTACAGATCAAGTAGTCCAAAAAAGGCAGGCCCTTTTTTTTAAAGTGTTAATTTAGGATCATTTGTTTCACAATCCGTTTGTTATTTTCCTTTTAGCAAGCTGAGAAGATGGTGGCGTATCTCCAAGACAGCGCACTGGATGATGAGAGACTGGCATCAAAGCCGCAGGAGCACAGAGCCAAGGGAGTCTCCATGCCGCTGGTGCATGAAGCCATGCAGAAGTGGTATTACAAGGATCCTCAGGGAGAAATTCAAGGTGGGTCCTTCCGTTCCACTTTCGGTACAGAAGTGTCTGCCATCGGCTCCAGATCCTGTAAGATGGTTATTTGACGTTAATTTGCATAATAGTGGAAAAAGCAGTCGACGCTAGAGGCTTTCTTTATATGCATAGAAGGTGTTTATAGTCTCCCCTCATTAGTACTTGATCATTTCAGTGTTGGGGGCCGGGAGAGTCTAATGAAAACAATTTGAATACAGGGCAGATTGTGATTGCTTAAGACCCCCGCAGTTCTGGCGTCCCAGCTGTAACTGGGCAAGTGAATTACTTACCTGTTCTGCATTTTAGTCTCCTTACCATGAAAAGGTGATGGCAGCAATTTTGGAAGACCTTGCTTTAACGTTTCCCTAAAGTGGAGTTGATGTCGTAAATGATAAAGAACTGTTAAAACTCTGAGAATAGATAGTACCGTATTATAAACTAATTCCTTAAAAAATTTATATGGTGTGTAAGTTAAATTAGAATAGGGAGAATGCTATAAAGGACATTTGTTGATTCTTCATTTCTGTTTTTGGAGTCTGGTTAGGACCTGAACATAGTCAGCGGACTGTGTTAGTGTCAGCTTCATGACAGTGTTTTACCAAGAGCACCCTGTGACCTCTCTCCCATGTGGTAACTCCCTGCTTAGCCCCCTTACCCTGCCTCACTCGTCTTCATAGCATCTGTTGTCACCTGGCACTGTAATGTATCTGTTTACGGCCTGTAGAATGGAAGTACATGAGAGCAGGGCTGTGTGCTTTAATTAAAGATGATTGATTGTTGCTTCACATGCATCTGTAAGAATAATACAGAGATTCTGTGTCCCCTCCCCCACTGGTGACCTCTCGCAGAACTGTGGGACAGTATCACAACCCGAGTGATGACTTAGGTACAGTCAGGATCCAGAACATTTCCATCTTAATAGGGGTGGGGGGAAGTGTCGGTACACTGATGGTACCCTTTTAGAGCCACCCCTGGTCCTCCCCCCCCCCCCACCGCCCTTGGACCCCCGGCAACCACTAACCTGGTCTCCGCGTCTGTATTTTGCCATTTCAGGACTGTTGCATAAATGGAATCATAGAGGATGTAACCTTTTGGGGTTGGCTTTTTTCGCAGCGTAATTCTCTGCAGATTCATCCAGGCGGTTGTTGCCTGTGTCAGTAGTTTGTCCACGGTGTGGATGTATCATAGTTTAACCTTCTACCCATGCAGGGCAGAGGAGTCATTCCAGATTTTGGCTATTATAATAAAGCTATTAAACACTTATGGATAGGTTTTTATATGAGCACAAGTCTTCATTTCTCTGAGATAAATGTTCCAGAGTACAGTAGCTGGTCTGCATGGTGATTTCATGTTTAGTTTTTTTAAAGAAATGGTGAAACTGGCTTCCGGAGGGGCTGTGCCATGTCGTTTTCCCACCAGCGATCCGTGAGTGATGCTGTCTTCTGCATCCATGACAGTATTTGATGATGGTGCTATTTTTAAGTTTCGCCATTCTGACAAGTACCGTATGGTGATAACTGATGCAGTTTTTAAATTACATTTCCCTAATGACTAAAGATCTTGGACATCTTTTATGTGCTGATCGGCTCTTGACCCTCTTCAGTGAAATGGCCCATGTTCTAATTGGATTGTTTGCTTTTTGTCCTTTGGAGTTTTGAGAGTTCTTTATATAGTCTAGATACTAGTTCTTTATTAGATATATAGTTTGAAAATATTTCCTCCTGGTCTGTATCTTTTTATGCTCTTAACAAAGAATCTTGCACAGGGCAAAAGTTATAAATTTTAATGAAGCCCAGGTGATCAACTTTTTTTTTTCTTATAGATTGTGCTTTTGGTATTAAGTCTAAGAACTCTGCCTAGCTTCAGAGCTCAAAGATTTTTTTCCTATGTTTTTTCCTTCCCAAATTTACAGTTTTGTGTTCTGTATTTAAGTCTGTGACCCATTTTTGCTTAGTTTTTGTATAAGGCATAGAACTTAGGTGGATTGAAGGTTTACTTTTGCCTGTGGATGTCCAATTGCTCTGGGACCTTTCATGGAAAGGCTGTCTTTCCTTCCTTGATTGCTGTTGCACCTTTGTCAAAGTTCAGTCGCGTGTATTTGTGTTGGTCTACTTCTGGGTTCATTTGTCCCTGTCCACTCATGGTTGTATCCCTCCACTAACACCGCAGTCTTCATTGCTGTAGCTATAGAAGTCTTGACATTGGGTCGACTGATTCCTCCCGGTTTGTTGTTCTTCTCAAAATAGTTTCTAGCTTTTCTCTTCTAGTCCCTTTGCCTTTCCATAGAAATTTTAGAATAATATTGCCTATATTTACTAAAAATCGTGCTGAGACTTTAACAGGAATTATATTAAACCTCTGCCATTTTGAGGAGAATCAACATCTTTACCACACTGAGCCTTCCAGTCCATGGGCGTGGTGTGCCTGTCAGTTTTCCTTCCTTCCTTCCTTCCTTCCTTCCTTCCTTCCTTCCTTCCTTCCTTCCTTCCTTTTTTCAATTTTAGACCTTTGATTTCTTTCATCAGCTCTGTGTAGTTTTCAGCATAGACTCTCTACATGTTTTACTAGATTTACACCTAAGTATTTGTTTTGGAGCAATTGTAAATTTATTGTGTTTCAATGTCTATGTGTTCACTATTATACCAAATTAAATTTTGGATATTCTTTTACCTTGCTGAGCTAATTTATTAGTTCTAGTAGTTAATTTTTATTGTTATTAAATTCCATAGGATTTCCTACATAGACATTATTTGTTATCTGCAAATAAAAGCAGTTTTATTTTTATTGTCTTATTGTGTATTCCAACATTATGTTGAATAAGAGGGGTAAGAGCAGACATATTTGTCTTGTTTTTCCTGTGTTCCTGTCTTGGGAACATATTCAGTTTTCAGTAACTAAGTGGAATGTTAGTTGCTGGATTTTCATAGATGCTGTTTATCCAATCGAAGTACCCTGTTAGTACCCTGTTTTTTGAGAGTTTTTAACATTATTGGGTATTGAATTTTGTCAGATGCTTTTTCTACATCTGTTGATATGATCATATGATTTTTCTTTTTAGATACTTAATATGATAGGTTACATGGATTGGTTTTTGAATATTGAACCAGCTTTGTATCCTTGGAATAAACTCCATTTGGTCATGATGTATACTCTTTTTTGTATATTGCTGCATCCTTTTGGGTAATAGTCATTCATGGTTTTTTTATTGTGTTTGTCGGGATGTTTTGTAGTGTTTGTTTTTTTTTTTTCTTTTTTTAGCTCTCATTTTATGGTTCTGATAGGGAAATATCAGCTTCATAAAGGGAACTGGGAATTATTTTTCTCCTTCTATTTTGTGGGAAGGATTGTTTAGAATTGGTGTTAATTCTTTAAACGTTTGGTAGCATTCTCCAGGGAAACCATCTGGAGAGTTCTTTCATGGGAATTTAAAAATCACAAATTCAATTTCCTTAGTAGTTATAGAGATATTTAAATTATCTGTTTAATAAGGGAGAATTGTGGTAGTCTGTGTATTTTGACAAATTGGTTCTTTTCATCTAAGATGTCAGATTTTGTGTGTAGAGTATTCTCTTATTATTCCTTTACTTTTTTGATAGTATTATTATCTTTTTTGATGCCTGCAGGTTCTGCTAGCCTATCCTCTGTTTCATTCCTGATACTGGTAATTTGATTTGTTCCCTTTTTCTCTTTGTCAGTCTTGCTAGAGATTTGTTTATTTTACTGATCTTTTCAAAGAATCAGCTTTGTTTCATTGATTTTTTTTTACCATTTTTCTTTTCAATTTTATTGATTTTTGCTCTTTATTATTTATTTCTTTCCACATCTTAGAGTTTACTTTACACTTTTTCTAAGCTTTTGAGGTGGCAGCCTATATTATTGATTTAAGGCTTTTCCTCTTTTCTGATGTAAGCATTTAATACTATAAATTTGTCTCTCAGCACTTCTTTAACTGCATACCACGATATTTAATATACATATTTTCACTCAGTTCAGTGTTTATTTTTTTGTTTGTTTGTTTTAATTTCCCTTGAGACTGCAATTTTTACCCATGGATTATTTAGAAGTGTGTTGTTTAGTTTCCAAGTGTTTAGAGATTTTTCCTGTTATCTTTCTGCGTATGATTTCTGGTTTGATCCTGTTGTAGTTGAAGAACAAGATATATAATTTCAGTTTTTAAAAACTTACTGAGATTTATTTATGGCTCAGCATACATTCTATCTTGCTATATGTTCTGTGGGTACTTGAATGTGTATTTTGCTATCTTTGGAATATTCTGTAAATGTCAGTTCTGTTAATGTCTTGTTGGTTGATGGTGTTGTTGAGTTTTATAATCTTACTGATTTTTTCGTCTGGTTCTATCAGTTGTGGAGAGAGAGCTGTTGAAGCCTTCAACTATAATTGTGAATTTTTCTGCTTATCTTTCAGCTACCAGATTTGCTTCACTTATTTGTAGCATTGTTTTTTTTGGTGCTTACATTTTTACGATTGATGTGTCTCCTTGGGGTTAACCCTTTATTATTATGTAATATTCCCATCTCTGTAATTTTCTTTGCTCTGAAGTCTGCTGTATTAAATACTAATACATAACCACTCCAGTTTTCTTTTGGTAAATGCTTGCATGATACATCTTTTTGTATCCTTTTACCTTCAACCTGCCTAAATTGTTATATTTGAAAGACTTCCTTGTAGACAGCATATAATTGGGTCCTGTTTTCAGCTGTGTATATTGGGTCATGTTTCTTGTTGCTGATTCTTCAGCTCCAAATCTGGGATAGGAGGTAAAATGCAAACCCAGGGAATTCACCAGCATGTGGTTCCTCAAACACCAGGCCCCTGGTCAGTCTGCTTTCTTCTCTCCACCTTTCAGAGCCCTCCCTTATTTGTTTGATGTATAACGTTCAGAGCTTTTAGCTGTATTCAGCAGGAGGAGCAGGAAAAGCACATCTCTCCATCTCCCCTGAAGTGGAAGACCCAGGACTTGGTTTTGTTTCGTGCTGCTTCCCCTGCCTGGACTCCTAACTGGTGCTCAGTAAACGTTTGCTGAGCAAATGAATGAATGATGACTGAGCAGATTGTATTTGTTAAATTTTTGTATAAAATATTTGATCCTTTCTTATTGTGAAACATCTAGAGAATGTCAGTTTTTGTTTCCCTTATCAAGGCCAGATTTAGTCTTACCCAGGTAAATAAATTATCATTAGTCTTAATATAATGGATTATGGTTTATATTTTGCCTACCTTTCAATAATCTCCGGCAGAAAATGAAAATCAGAGGAGAGCGTATGCATCCCTGCATGTTTATATTCTACATGCCTAAGTGATACAAAGCCTAACCGATAACTAACTCGTTTCAGTTTTATTTGTATACTTCCAGACAAATTAATTGTAAATAATGAGTGAGATGGAGATAATTATGCTTTTTAAAATAATTAAAGCGCTGCTGAGAACTTATAGACGTATTCAAAATTGTTTCTGTTTTATTAGTTAGAAGCTTATTCTCCACCTTTGGAAATGAATTAAATTATCTTAAAAATTATTTGACAGGTGCCACCTGAAACAGGTCATTACCTCTGGATAAAGATCAGACCCAGAAAATATTTTTTTTCCTATTTAGTCTGAAAGGATTCTCATTGCCCTTCTGTTTTAATTGGTGTTGTTATAGGTCCCTTCAATAATCAGGAGATGGCGGAATGGTTTCAGGCGGGCTATTTTACTATGTCCTTATTGGTGAAAAGAGCATGCGATGAAAGCTTCCAGCCTCTCGGTGACATCATGAAAATGTGGGGAAGGGTTCCCTTCTCTCCCGGTCCAGCTCCCCCTCCTCATATGGTAAGTACCTTACAGCTCACCCAGAACACACAGTAAACACAGAAGCACCTGCTTCTCTTTGTAAACACAACCCAGATGTTATGTCTGATGAGGAAGAAACGTTTTTTTTTTTTTTTAAGTAATTGAAATGGCAGTGGGAAGTCTGAATCAGAGCCTGCCTGCCTACCTGTGATGATCTTTTCAAAACTCAAAGACCTGTCCCCTCCCCCCCACACACACACACACACTCTGCCTCCCTGCCCCATGCCCCCTTGAAACAGAACCCTTTTGTAGCGCTCCGGCAGGTGCAGGATGCAGAGCCACATCCTACCCTGGCCCGCCTACCACGGCCTGCGAGTCTGGCTCCTCACCTTTCTGAGTTCGTTTCAGGACCTGTACTATACTGTAACCCTCTGTCCTCAGCACACTTGACTGTCCAGAGTTCCTTGTTGCCTCTGGTTGGAATGCACATGCTACCAATATAAAAGGCCAGTGCTTTGGGCGAGTTTGAAGACTTGTTCTTTTTTTAATATTAGCTACTGGTATTTTAACTAAAATTTGGGTCATGAGGTAGCTCCCTCCCGACCAGTGCATGACACTGGAGAACCATGGAACGGGAACCGTCCTCTTTTGCAGCTGCTCCCCGTAGAGTTCCTTTTGGGGGCTTCGAATCTGGGCCTTCTCCTCCTGAAGGTAGCGGCATCTGGTGCTAGCCGTAGCCCAGGGCAGCCATAGTCAAAACCGCTTGCATGGGCACCACCACTGACTGAGTCGTCAGCTGTAAGTGGAGGGCCCGGGCCGGCCTTGTGTAGGTTCTTAAGAGATGCGGATGAACGAGACACAACCCCTGTAGGGAAGGGAGTAAGCTCGTAAATGAGATGACCGTGGCCCATGGTTAAAAAAAAAAGTGAATTTTATGTCATTTCTCTGTGTGCGTGTGTATGTGTTAAACAAGTTTCACAAAATAATTTGTGCCATGCACACATTTCTGTTCTATTTCTTAATCCACTGGCGGGTTGAGACCTCCTGTAGTTTGGAGAGCAGTGAAGATTCCTAGGCGAGGGGAATTATTTCCGACATTTCTGCTCTAAATGTAAAGAAAAATTATAAATTTAACTTCTATACCGAATTTGAGCTTTATTTCCCTTCTCTGAAATTAAAATGGGTTTTTATCTTGCATGTTTCAGAGCTGAAAGGTCATTCCTTGGAGCCTGACCGACATCCGTTTCTGACTTCCCATCACAGGGCCGAGTCTCAGTCAGACTCGCGGAAGGGGAACCCGTGGGAAGCTCTGCTTCCTACCAGCTGTTGCCTTTGCCCTGAATTTCACTGATAAGAGACTTCGCCTTGATAATGAATATACCTTGAAGCCAAGGTTTTCATGTAGAAATTTTAGATTAACTTAGCATAGCTTCTATCTAGCTCCCATATTTAATGAAAAAGAAAACTGTCCCTGAATTTCAAATGTTTCATTCCAAACTATAATCTGTGTACAGTGAAGATATGAGCTACACTAATGATGTGTGTGAGTTCAGCTGTGTCACCTTACACTTTTACATTCTGCCCCGTTATCCACGGGGGATACATTCCAGGACTCCCAGTGGATTCCTGAAACTGCAGATACTACCAAACCCTATATATACTGTGTTTTTTCTTATAAATATATACTTATGATAAAGTTTAATTTATAAATTAAGCACAGTAAGAGAATGACAACATTAACTAATAAAATGTAATGGTTATAAGAATATACTGTGATAAGTTATGTGAATCTAATGACCCTTCCCACCCCCCATGTTCCCTAACTGATCTGATGACCAAGACAGCTTCCAGGTGACTTAAGTGACAGGTAGCTCTGCAGCATGGGTTCACTGGGCAAAGAAAAGGTTCCTGCCCCAGGTGGCTGCAGTGATGCGGGGTGAGATCTCACCCCACTGCTTAGCATGGAGCACAGTTTAAAACTGTTCCTGGAATTTTTTTTAGTTACTGTTTTGATCCAGGTAACTGAACCCTCTGTTACCTGAAACCATGGGGTGGGGGCTCTGTTGCATTTCTATCATCTTACACTTCACATTTCATTCTTTTTCCCACTTTTAGCTTTTCAAAATTTAAATTTTTGCTGTTATTTGAAATATAAGTTAAAAAATAGTGTTTTACTAGTTTATTTTTTCTAACTTATGATAAATAATAGCAACTGAAAAAGCTAACTTTGGGGGTAGAGCGTTTTAGTTTTCAAAGCTCTTTGATATTAATTTAAAATTTCTTATCACCTTAAGAAGGCATATACTGGCTCCCAGCATTCCTTATGTGCCACTATAAAATTTCTACCATAACATTCCTTTAACCTTTGGATCATTTTATTTTTTTGTTTGTCCCATTTCTGTAACTCCTACATGACCTCCAAACTTATCAGTTACTTTTAAGATTGAGATAATTATACATTTTTAGTTGCAGTAGTACCTGGAGTTCGGTACAGCATTCAGCTTCAAGGGCAGGGGAGGGGAGAGCGCTGAAATAAGGACCCGAAACCACCTTAGGAAATCTCTTATGTAACGTGGACTCCACCTCCCTCCACTAGACGGCACTGTTTAGTTCTGAAAGATGCCTGAATTTTATAGTGTTAAGCATTTGGGGCATAAAGGTGGAGTGGGAAGTGAAGGTCTGAGATTAATTTTGCTTTCAGGTGTATGTACTAAGTGACTTTGAGGCTCTTTGCAATTGATTCAGTGGTATTTCTTCCTTCCATCCCTTCGCTCCCAGGGAGAGTTGGACCAGGAACGACTGACCAGGCAGCAGGAGCTCACGGCCTTGTACCAGATGCAGCACCTGCAGTACCAGCAGTTCTTGATACAGTAAGAGCAGTCACGTGGGAGGGCGGATGCAGCACCAACTAGGCCTTGAGATAGACGCTGCTCACAAGTTACACACAGCGGAAAACTAGAAGTTTATAGGATATTTCAGTCACCCCACTACTGGCATGTCACCACTATATATTCTAAGTCTGATCTTATCCTCTTAAACACCAGAAGTTTGCAGAAGATGACGCATAACTGTAATTTTGCAAGCTCCTTAGCTTCTAAAGCAAGAAGCAACACACATTTTAAGAGCTAAGTGTCTCCTAAATGGCTCGACGTGGAGAGCCACAGAGAAAAAACGTGGATGAGAGAACAGGAAGGAAGTAGAAGTTCGTACTGTCAGAATGGTGTGGACTGGCGGCAGAAGCACCTAGACTGTGTGCGCCTCCGGCAGGGGAAGTGAGATTGGCCGTTGTCTTGTGCGAGGCTGGCCGCCTGCTGCCTGCTTTTCCAAGCCGGTCGGCCGGCACACGGCCACGGCCATTTGTTTGTGTGTCGTCTGTGGCTGCTCTCGCACCATCGTGGCAGAATCGAGTAGCTGCATATGGTCTGCAGAGCCGAAAATATTTACTGTCTGGCTCTTTACAGAAAAAAATTGTCTACTTCTGATCTAGTGAGAAAAAAATCTTACCTAAAATTTTCCAGGCTGTAACATAAATTCAAGAATTTTTATTCAAGTAATTTTATTTTTGCAAAGGGTGCTTCACGTGGAAATAGCTATTCGAATCTGTTTTATTCTTAACTTGTTTTCTGACAAAAAGCTATCGTTTTGAGGGAATTTGCCAATTTTAGACATTTTGTGATTTTTGCTGTCTTCTTTCAGAAGTATGTCATCTGTAAGTTCAGTTCTTTCTAGAGTGAAGTATAGAATTTTCTGCATAACTATTATTATGAAGAATTATAAAAATAGATTGGATGGCTATTTCTGGTGGTGGTTTGGGGTTGGGGGGATGGACTGGAATGTGTCTTTCATTGTGAACTAAATATGAATAGAACTTTATTTTACTTTTCGAAGGCAACAGTACGCGCAGGTTTTGGCTCAGCAACAGAAAGCAGCCCTGTCTTCGCAGCAGCAGCAGCAGCTGGCGCTGCTTCTCCAGCAGTTCCAGGCCCTGAAGATGAGGTCGGTGGTCATTCCATGACGTGTCAGTGTGTGTGTGTGTGTGTGTGTGTGTGTGTGTGTGTGTGTGTGTGTGTGTGCGCGCGCGCGCGCACGCGCACGCGCGAGAGAGAGAGAGAGAAGAAAGGAAATATTGTATGTATGAACTCTGGTATCAGAATATCCACAGACAACAGAAAACCGGTGTGTATGTAAAAACAATATAGTTTTTAAAAATAATTGAGATGGAGGTAAAGCATTTATTTGCTCTTTTTTCTCAGAGACTAAATTTGGAGTGATAACCAAAGAAGAATAACACTTAAGAAGCAGTGTAATATTATGTAACCAGCAACCAAAAGTCACAGTCTAGAAGTTTAACCTCAGTTTTGCCTGTGATATCCTAAGAAAGATATTAACAATGCCACACAGGGTTATAATGGTCCAGAACCCAGAAGCGTTAAGGGAGATGAAAGAAAAAGGAGATTATGTTAGAACTCTTAAATTTCTGCTGTTTCAGATGATCATTCAGGTTGCTGTTTGTTTTGTCTTCTGCAAAGGTATCAGTCACTGTTCTTCAAAGCCGTACTGTCCCGTTTAACTGGAACCTCTTACATTTCTCTTTTGAGCCATAACCCATCCTGTGAGGTAGGCAAGTTAGGTGGTAAGGTCTCCATATTACAGATGGGCAAACCCGGACTGCGAGAGGCTGAAGAACTTAGTTGTCATAACACACAGAAAACTTCACAGAGACGGAACTAAATGCAGACCTTCTGACTTACAGTCTACGGGTCTTTTCATTATTACCTGCCTCTGTGATTTACTGAGATACTCTGGATTTTTTCAGATGGTAGGGATATCCATTATTTGGGAATCCGTGTTTACTAATACCTTGAGGAGTCCAGACATCTGATTATTGTGCCTCTGTCTTTGTTCCTGTCTTAAATGCTTTGGTAGTGTTACATTTTAGTTAAAACAGTGAAGGCGTTTTCTGGCTGAATAACCTGAAGAACCTACAGATAATGTAGAATTCCTTTTTATTTTTGCAAATGACAAGAACAGTTAATTTTTTTCTGTTTCCCTTTTGCAGAATAGCTGATCAAAACGTCATTTCCTCAGTGACAAGGTCTGTGTCAGTGCCAGACACTGGGTCCATCTGGGAGCCTCAGCCAACAGCCTCACAGCCTCCAGGTAAAAACTTAGATTGGCCTTTACTTAGCTCTAAGGATGAAGACTCATATACCTTTAAAATTCAGTTTTTAAAAAACACATCAGCTTTTTCTTAACCTGATTTTATTTAATATTAACAACAAGTTCTCATTCTTAATAGACCCCAGCAGAAGATTGAAAGTGTTAAAAATACTCTAAGATTTGCTAAAAATTTTTTAGTAGGTATATTTCTTGAATTTGAGCCAGCCTCTTTTTTATGTTGCTCTAATCAGGGTGGAAAAGTCTTTTAAACTGTTTTGATCTTTTCTGCCAGAGTAAAAAATAGCATAAGTAAAGGCATAAGTAATGACCTCTTCTTCTGTCAAGGCTAGATAAATAGCTTAACACTGTGGGTACCCAAAAATAATAGGAAGGGAAAAGGCTGCTTTGAAGCAAACATCTTACTTTGTTCTCTTATCTTTTCGCATCAAATTAGTTAATTTGGGGCTTGGTTTTTAAAAAAATCCTGATGTTGGTGGAACACTTAGGTTTCTTAAGGTCTTATTCATGCAGAGGCAGGGTGTTGGAACCATGGATAGTCCTTACAGCAGGTTATGTGTGTGTTTAAAATTCTTGGGTACCATGGGCATCGAGGGATTGTTCTTATCCCTGCTGAGCTATTCAGGCCATAGTTCTCATGCTAACACTGACCCTGGGGATTATGGCGGGGGAGGGACTGATTATTCTCCCTCACCAGCTTCTTATGCTAGATGTACCTTATTTTTTCTTGGTAGTCATTTATAGTTAGGATGTTAAAATATTCACGTTATGCTGATGGATATGTACCTTATTGAACAATTTATTTCTTTGGGGGTGATGCAATCAAGGTCCTTTACCAATATTGTCCAGTTTTATCTAGACAATAATTTATAATCCATAAATAGGCTATAATAGGATTGTGGGAAATAGAGAAAGCTGAAAAGTGGTGTCATTGCTGGCAATAGGGAAACAGACTTAGAAGCCTTCTTTTGTTTGTTTACTTCCGCATCTGACCCTGGGCTGCCTTTCGGGTCAGGAGGACCCTGTGTCATTTACCTGCCCAGCCTGTCCACAGGCCTCCTTAGCTCCAGCTCTGCCTCTTTATCTCTCTGCCTCTTCTTTTCTCTTTTCTTAACGTGAAATTCACATAACACGGTAACCATTTTTAAATGAACACTTCAGGGACATTTAATACAGTCACAGTCTGCTGCCACCACTTAGTTTTCTCTGGTTCCACAGCTGTGCCTCTCTTAGCTCCGTTCTCCACTTGGTGTGCAGTAAGAGGCAGCTGGTTGTTGGAAATACCACGGGATTTGGGATCGATACACTGGGATTGAAATCCCAGCATGGCCATGTGCTTGCCCCGTGTTCTTAGGAATGTTACAGAACTCCCCCTGACCCTCAGATTGTTCATCTGTAAAAATGGGGGAGGTAAACAGATGTCCTACAGGGGTTTTTGTGGCCGAAATTAGTTTCTCAATAAATACCTGGTACTTACTTTCCTCTAGATGTGTTGAAGGATGTTGATGTAAACTAGAGCCAGTGGGCAGTTTAGTCTGCTTCAAGCAGCCATGAATGATGGAGCTCACTCAGAGACACAGAGACAGCTGTTCACGTTATGCCGATGGGCATGTGACCGTGTGCGTTGTCTTACAGTTTGGGAAGGCGGTAGTGTCTGGGATCTGCCCCTTGACTCGGCGACTCCGGGACCTGCCCTTGAACAGCTGCAGCAGATGGAGAAGGCCAAAGCGGCAAAGGTCTGAAACCCATTTTCCCCAGCAGGGCATCCCCTCCAGCTGCGGGGCACAGGCATTTGTTTACTAGTGTTTCTATCTCCAGCTAGCTGTGCTTTTTCCCGTTAGTTTACTGCTGCTTAGCTGGTATAAGCACATTCATATTCTCTGAAATGTATCCTCAAAAAAACTTCGAACAGTTAAAATGACAAGGTTAAGTTAAATCATTTAAATTAAAATTGACATAATTGGTTGATACATTAGTGATCATGATCATACATATTTTTTGTTGCATTATTCATGGTAGAAATGCTTGTTTCAGACACTGAGACTACTAAGAAAATGTCCAGTACGTGGCTTATTATAGCCTCGACCTGCAGCTTGAGTTCTCACCTGGAGTCTTTATAGTGATGGTTATTGACGTTTCTTAGTGTCCCCAGACACTCAGCCGAAAAGCTCACCCTTAACGTTAGAGCCTGGGTTCTAGTCACACCTTCTGGAGGAGCTAGCAATCTCGAAGTTGGGGTTTAGTGCTTGTCAGAAGAGGATGCCTCCCAACACTCAGTGTCACGGCCGTGACTTCCGGATTCTCACGCCTCCAAGAGGTTCTTGCTCCTACTTTATACTCAAAATACTCCCGTTTTATACTTTTAGTCTTTTCCCCTGAGGTAGTGATAGTCCCTTTAGAGTGCCCAGAGTGTGCAAAGGGTCTGTCTCCATACTGAGTGAGAAACAATAACAGTTCTTGAGTGTGTTCTAGTGTCCCAGTGCTTTGGGCTGGAAACAGATGATGACAAATAGTCGTGTGTGTGTGTGTGTGTGTGTGTGTGTTGGGGGGATGGTGACACACAGACAAGTAGGTCAGGAAATCATACGAGAAAGCTACCCAGTTGGAGAGATGGGGATCAGGAATTGGGGGACACTTTTGATGGACAGTTATACCTGAGCCTCATTTTCACTGGAAGGACAGTAGGATTTAACACAGTTGACAGTAGGAGGAGGTAAAATTAACGCAGTTGAAGGAAGCAACACCTATCAAGGCTCAGACATGCGGGAGAGCATGCTGGCTCAGGAAACAGCTACGTTAATTTCGTCCGGCCTGGACCCATGTTGCATCTGAGGAATAAATGATGAGAGAAGAGACTAAAGATGAGACAGGCCGGTCATGAGGATTCTTGCACGTGTCATACTGAAGTTAGAGTTTACTTTCTGAGTGAAGGACCGCGTTAGATGTGAGCCTGAAGTAATGTTTTGGTGGAGGTTAGACGTTGAGCTGGAGAATGTGGGCAGAACTGGATTCTGGGAAACCAGATAGGAGACTCTGAGGAATTTAGGTGAGAAAATGAAAGCCTGGACTACACTGTGGCATTGGAACTGGAGAGCAGGTGCTGGATTGATTTGACTAATATTTAGGAACTATAAATGATAGAATTTGTAAAGTGGTCAGTCTTCACATTTTAAAGAATGGTATAATTTTCACACCAGCAACTTTACAATGCCATTGAAACCTTGCAACTACATCATTAGATCTTCAACCAGAAAACCTTTTGTGAGGACAAGCAAAGAAATGGCCCCTGCAAGAGAACGCTGGTGTTACTCTCACACTGGCCACTTTCTCTCCACGTCTAGGCGATGGCGAGGATGGGATAGTGTGGAGCAGGGGGTAGGTAAGCGTGGGGGGAGTGCAAAACCGTCACTGACCCCTGATCACTGACCTGTCAGAGCTCAGCGCGCTCACAGCTGGCTGCACCAGCCACGTGCAGTAGAAGCGAGCGAACGGGGCTGTGTGCAACTCCGTCCTCTCCTAGCAGGCCGGCCGGTGGGGTTGGGGTGTTCCCGTGCATGGCTCGAAGTTCCTAAGAGTGCTCTCGTGTGATCACAGCTAGAGCAGGAGAGAAGAGAGGCAGAAATGAGGGCAAAACGGGAAGAGGAGGAGCGGAAGAGGCAAGAAGAACTCCGGCGCCAGCAGGAGGAAATTCTTCGGCGCCAGCAGGAGGAAGAGAGGAAAAGGCGGGAGGAAGAAGAGCTTGCCCGGAGGAAGCAGGTACAGCTCTGGGAACCTGACCGCAGGGCGCACTGCAGGATGGGGCCCTCGGGGCATCTGGGTCACTCCCATAGTTTCACAGGTCGTGCTTTTCTGGGAGATGATTTATCTAGGGGCAGCAGCGGGATTGGGATTAGAACCTTAGATGACTCACTTCCCTTGAGAAAGAATGTCTTATCCTCCAGTACCCACTGGAGGGATATTCTTCAGCTCTAGTAAAACATTGGGATTGATTTCTTCTGCAAATTTCCTGCGGTTTTTTAAACCAGTTAGATCTCAAAAGTTAACTAGGTGTTTTCTTACGTGTTTATAATGTGACGTTGAAAGTTTTTCGTGGTCTGGCCATTTATTTTTTTTAAGGGGAAGGGAATTCTCTATTCATGTGCTTGGCCCATTTTTCTACTGGGATTTTTAAAGATCCCAGTTGAGAGAATCCACTTTGTAGTAGCCCCAAAGTTTAGCCTATACCTCACATTTCCTACTTTTTTTTTTTTTGGCCATATAAAGTACTCTGAAAAAGCAGAAAGGTCTGTGTCGAGATTAGATTAGAACTAGTATTTCTGAGAGTCATCCTCTGTGTTAGCCTGTGAGGACTCGAAGAAGGACTGCAGTACGGAACTCTGTTGAAGTCTGTGTTGCTCAGTAAATTATTTTGACAACTAGACCCTTGTCTGTGTACTTCATATCTGTGGGACACACGGCTCTCCCCAGTACTTCTGACCAGAGAACTTTCTCCTGCCTTACTAGGCGTTTTTGTTGGCTGTGTTGATTTGACCACTGTGTACCTTACGTTCTTAGGTGATGAAAACACGAGCTAACGGTACCAATGGAGAAACCAGACCCTGAGTCCTAACACAGCCCTTCCCAGGGGTGATCACTAAGTGTAGCTAGTGGAGAAAGCAGGATAGACTTCGCAGTGTGCTGCTCTTTACGTGAAATACAAATTATTTTAGCTCTTAATGTGCCTGCTCCTGAACTTACATACATGCTTTTTACTCTGGATACTCTTTATATTTACTGTTAGTAGAGTCTTGGCGGCATGTAGCCTGTTCCTTTTCAGATTATGATGCAATATAATTGAGACCCAGAGTTACACACACACACACACACACCCTTTTTTTAATATAGGAAGAGGCTCTGCGACGCCAGAGGGAGCAAGAAATGGCCTTGAGGCGACAACGAGAAGAGGAGGAAAGACAGCAGCAGGAAGAGGCTCTGAGAAGAATGGAGGAGAGGAGGAGAGAAGAGGAGGAGAGGCGGAAGCAGGAAGAGTTGTTGCGCAAGCAGGTGACCAGATGGCTTACTGTCCTCACTGGTGCTAGAACCCGGCATTAGTGACAGAGGAGGGGTGCAGGGGCCAGTCGAAAACTTTCTCAGGTGCTGAAAATTACCAAAGGAGACCTGGGTGGCTCTGTACTCTTGTAATAACCGTCCCACATGAAGTTACAAACTCTGAACAAAATATCAAAGAACCGAAACAGACAGACAATAAAGCAGCAGACCTCCAGAGAGAAATCCAAAGAAGATACACCTTTAAAAGCCAAACGTAAGATCTGCAAGCTGACGGCTTGCGCCTGCAGGTCGCCCTCACTCACTCTTAAGAGTGTCCAGTTCAGTGCTGCCCGATCCGTTCACAAGGCTCTGCGGGAGTGACCACTGTCTGCTTCCAGCCCAGCCGTGCCCTCTGCCGCTGCGGGCAGCCAGAGCCCCTCAAGCGTGTCATTTTCATGTTTAAGAATATTAGGTTTTTTATTAATAGACTTTATTTTTAGAACTGTATTAGATTTTCAGAAAAACTGGGATGATAGTACAGTTTCTCTTATTACTGTCTTAGTTATGATGCATTTGTCACAAGAAACCAGTATCGATGCACTATTGCTAATGAAAATCCATAGGCATTCACATTTCTCCAGTTTTTCCGTAATGTCCTATTTCTGTTCCAGGATCCCATCTAAAATGTTACATTCAGTCGTGAGTCTCTCTAGCTCTTGACTGTGACTTTTAAAGGAATTGTTTTCTGTCCTCCAGAAGCTCACAGACTATGTGGGTGAGAGTTATACGAGAAATAAATGCCACGTTTAGGATATTTTCAGCTGCAAAATCAAAATATTCACCTAAAAGTACTTAAATAGTTAGCGTTTCTGCCCCACGTATCGGGGAGATGCGGTAGTTACACATGATTTCAGGGACTCGTTGATGTCTTCAGGGACCCAGGTCCTTTGCACACTCCTGCTCTGCTGCTTTTTGGTGTATTGACTTTTGGGTTCAGATTTTCACCTCATGGTTAGGAGTCTTGGGTACCATACCCGGTACGACCCGCATCCAGAAAGAGAGTTGGCCCTCTTCTCATCCATCTCTCCTTTCGTCTGGGAAGATGTCATCTGTAGAAGCCTCCCAGCAGACATCCCTTTGGCCCAAATCAGATCACATGGTGCCCCTAGTTACACTGGACGCTTACGAAGCAAAATCTGGTGTTTTAAACCTCTGATAGGCCAGGGGGCTCTGTCTGCAAGGAAGAGGCTTGAAAGGAATGGTTGCTGGGTGAGTAGAAACAGTTGCTGCCCCGGGTGGGCTAGAAGCAGATAGAGAGAGGAGGACAGGTGGAGTTGGACATCATGAGAGGCAGAGGGGACGTTACCTCCTACAGGCTGGCTGACATCTAGCGGATGGAGGGGAGCCGCCCTCTGGATAAGAGCCGCGCACGAGCAGGAGGCGCAGCGTTGGGCTCTGGGAAGGAAGCAGAAGGAAATGAGCCAGGGTGTGGGGAACATCGTGGGGCGGAGGGGGGCCCGTGGGCTGTGAGGGCGAGACCAGGGACTGAACAAAGGGTCTTCTTGTAAAGTCGCTCTGGTTCCAGAACTGGCCAAGGCTTTCCCGGCGATCAGAGCCCCTCGAGGTCCTGGCAGTCCCCGCGCTCGGCACCCTGAAAAGCTCGTTCTGCCTCGGTGTCCGGGAGACTTTCCCGCAGCTGGTGGGACCTCTCAGAGATCAGCACTTACCACAGATGTCACAGGGACAGGCCTTTTGTGTAGAAATTAGCAAAGAAGTGAAAAATGTGTCCTGTAGGCATGCCAGGCCTTTGTGGCTTCTGTCAATGTATTTAAAAAGGAAACTTAACTTACATTATAAAGTTCCTGCTTTCTCTGTCACTTTTTTAACCTTTCGAGAAAAGCCTTCAGAAGTGATTCAGACTTTTTTTTTTTGAAAAACACAATTAAATTTTACTGTCTTCTGTTGTTCCTTCTGGGAAGGAAGAGGAGGCTGCAAAATGGGCCCGGGAGGAAGAAGAGGCGCAGCGCCGACTGGAGGAGACGCGGCTGCGGATGGAGGAGGAGGCCGCCCGGCTGCGGCACGAGGAGGAGGAGCGGAAGCGGAAGGAGCTGGAGCTGCAGCGGCAGAAGGAGCTGATGCGCCAGAGGCAGCAGCAGCAGGAGGCCCTCCGGAGGCTGCAGCAGCAGCAGCAGCAGCAGCAGCTGGCGCAGATGAAGGTGCGGCCCGAACCCGCACCCGAGGGGCGGCCCGCGGACGTTGCCCCGTCAGGCCGAGGCTGGCAGTTCAATGGTCTGCTACTTTCTTTAGCTTAAGTACTTGTGCTATGGTTTTCTGACCAACAGAACGTTACATGATGCGTGCACGTTGTGTTAGGCCTGCAAAGGAAGGGCCAGCGGGACAGACTTGGCCTGATGGCATTCCGCAGACTTAGCCACTGCCTCGGTCTGGGGGACCCAGGCTGCTAGGATGCACGGCTCCTGCGTAGTCAGCCCTCAGTGGCTGGGAAAGCCGTGGCGCTATGGACAAGCTGGGGGTGGTTGGGAAGGGGCGGGCAGACCCGTGGCAGGGTCTGCGTAACTTCCCTTAGGGGCCGTGGTTAATAACAGAGCTTAGTGTCCCCATCTTCGGAGGGCTCACAGGGTAAAGACGGAAACGGTGAATTGGCATACAGTGGGGGGAGTGTAGTGAGAGAGGTGGCACTGGTGGTTTTGTGACTGGCTGGATTAATTTAGTGACATCCCACTCTCTGCTGTCGCTCCTTGGGGCATGGCGTTGGGGGCGCCTGCAGTCCCCCGGGATGCTGCTGGTTTGCTCCTGGTCGTGCAGGCCTCTTTCTGAAGGTCTTTTTCCAGGTCCAGCTGTTAACCTCCCGAATTGCCAGCCTGGTTCTCTGTTCTCAGAAGTGCCCGGGGGTGTGAGTTGCTTTGTGTACTGATCCAGCCAAATTCCGGCTTCTTCCCGAGATCTGTATTTGAGATTTGTTCTGACCTTGACCCCAGGAGGGCTCCTTTCAGCTCTATCTCTGGTTCTCTGAGACAGTTTAGCTACGTCTGCAGTGAGTCTGTGGGTCTCCTCCCGGTTGCCTTTCACCCAGTCCTTCTCCGGCTTTTTGAAACTCCTCACTGTCCACACTGTCACAACTGAAGTCAGTCCCTTTGAGGAGAGCGCTGGAGCTCTGCACGGCCCAGTCTCTTCCTCCCACCTCCGCCCTCAAGCAGAAATCTCTCCAGTCGCAGCTCAAGCCTAGGACAGTGGTGTGACATCCCAGCTTTAGGAGTTGAGCCCTTGGGGGAGGAGCAGTAGCGGTGGGTCTTTTGGGCCAAGCTCCCCTGGTGGCATGGTGCCTTTCCAGCCGGGCAGCGGCAGGGCCCGGGTCGTCCCAGCCCAGTGCGCAGGGTGGTTTCCATGCCACGGGTGGGGGTGGGCAGGGGTCGGAAGGGGAGCCCACCCGTCAGCTGTGTTTGCCTGTGATGTGGCCTCTGCAGCCGGAGGCTGGAGCCGGCTGCGAGCGAGCGTCGCAGGACGTCAGCCGGCTGCCTGGCCGCTGACGGGGACAGGGAGCCCCGTGAGCTGTCGGGCAGAGCTGGGAGTGCGGAGAGAGTGGGTCTTGGGGCAAGTACCACAGACGCCCTGTTCTCACCACGCTTTAGCAGATTTCTTGAAGAAATGTTTTATTTGTTGTATTCCCTTCGGGGCATTTTCAGAGGCTTTAAATGTTTTTCCTAAAAATAATTTTCACCAGTTTTGCTGGAGAGTGGGTCCACAGAGCTCCTCGTGTTGTCATGCTGGATGTGGGACACAGTCTTCTTTTTCTTCTTCTTTTTTAAAAACTAAAATATAGTCTTGAAAAGTAAGAGCACTGTCAGGGCAGGAAAAAAGTTAAATTAAAAAAGAACAGAGATACTAGGCATTCATAGGTCACAAAATGTGCCACATTCTCTCCTGTGTGCTTCTGATGGTTCCGGAAAGCATGAGCGATCCACTGCAGTCCTGAGCGGGCTGCCCGGGTGTGGGTTTCACTGGAAAATGTCCAGAGGCGACGAAGATGGAGGCACAGGGTAGTATTTCCTATGCACAGACAAGTTTAAGGGAAACGATAGCTATCTGCTGGCATTTCTGTCTGTCGTGTGAAGACGCTTGTTCTGCTTCACCCCAGAGAGCAGGCCTGTGAACCATGAGCAAAAAGCCCAGCGGGAAGGATCTCGGGGGGCCCCGAAAGGGGAGCAGGCCATTTCAGGAGGCAGAGCATCTCTTCCTGGAGCTGGCCGCCAGTCTGGGCACTGTGGGGTGACACAGTATAGACAGCATCGGGGGTTGCTGGCTGACTGTCTGCATCAGTGTTACAAGGGTGCAGATGATCTGGCCTTCCCTTTGGAAATTCTGATTCATCAGGTGTGGGGCCAGGGCATCTACATTTGTACAGGGCCTCCCAGGTGAGGCTGCCAGGGTTGATCTTGATAGCCCCTTCCAAGTGGGTCATTTCCTACGGAGAAAAAGCAGGGTTTTTGTTTGTTTGTTTGTTTGTTTGTGCTCAGCTTTGCCTCCGTAGTCTCCATCTTTCTTAGCTTCCCCCTGCCCCCCTCCCCTACCCCAGCTCAGGGACATCTTGAAAGGCCGCAGATACCTGTTGTGTTGGCTAAAACCCCTTAGAGGTTCCTCCGCCAGGCTCAGCACTGGGGAGGGCTGCCACTCATGCGGAGGGCTGTTGGCTGATGGCGGTGACAGCGGTGACAGCGGACACTTTTGCACCCTCAACCCACCAGCTCCAGTGTCAGACATTTCTGCTTACAGAGCCAGTTTGTGGGGCCTTCTGGACATTTTGTTTTTTTGATCCATGTTCATATATTTTTTAAAACATTTTAAGTCTGGTTAGATTTTGTTGTTTTCTTGTGTTTTTCACATCTATAACATGACTCAAAATTAGAGCACATCTTTTCCTGGCCTGGAAAACCAAGGGATTCTCTCAGAATAGTCTGGCTTTCGAGAACATTAAAGCACTCAGAAACCAGACATTTACACTCTATTTTAGTCCTTAATTTTAAAGGAGAGGAAAAATAGAATTATTGAATACAAACAGCTTAGTTCCCATAACTAGAAGCTACAGTTTTGTGAACAGTGACTCTTTTTCATAAAATACTGAGAACTGAGCCTGGCATCTTGCATTAGCTGTTCACCTCAGCTCTCCCTTCAGAGATCTTGTCTCTGCCCCTTTTACTGGAAAGTCACGTATCGTGTCCTTTATCGCCTCTGTGGATCAAGATTTAGCGATTCTTTTGTTTCCTCCTCTCCCTTTCTGTCTTCACATTGCAGTGTCGGTCAGTGCTAGACATAACACCTTTGCATTCCCCAAGTAGATAGCTCAAGCAGAAGTGTACAGTGTGTGTTTTCAGCTGTTTTAAAATAATGCTGGGTTTGGAGCAGTGACAGGATTTGGTGACTGGGGGAATGAGGGTGCGTAGAAGGTGGTAGAAGGAACCCTGACTGCCGGGTCTGCGTGTGCACCGTGGCCCGTGGCCTGTCCACGTTTCTACGTTAACTCTTCGCCTTCCTTTGCGGTTAGCTTCCCTCTTCTTCAACGTGGGGCCAGCAGTCCAGTGCAACAGCGTGTCAGTCGCAGGCAACTCTGTCACTGGCCGAGATCCAGAAACTGGAAGAGGAGCGAGAGCGGCAGCTTCGAGAAGAGGTACGTTTTAAATGCGAAAGTGGCCCAGACAGTGTTCCAGAATAGCGAGTGGGCATTATGGGTTGGTGGTTAGTAAAGGGGATTATTCGTGCTAGGTTGCTGTGTGTCTGAACTGCGCGTTAAGTATTAAACTCTTAAGCCTGTAATTTGGTCACTCTAGCAAATATGCAGAGTATCGAGCAGGAATGACATTAGGATTGGGTAACGTAAGTGTTCAGTTATCTTAAACATTTTAACGTAGCTCTTGAGGGAATAGCTCGTGAATAGAACATGGGTTTTTCAGAGTTGTGTGTGAGTTTCATGCAGATACTCTGTTGTAAATTTGGTTTTTATAATGCAGACCACATTTTTATCTAAGAGTGTTGGGTTTTCTGACTAGCCGAGAAAACTAAAATAGACCAATATGAGAAATAAAGTCTGTTTTTAAGTCTATATCCTATAGTAGTTGTAAGTTGATATCATCAGGATAGGAAGGATACAAAAGAGTGAAAGAAAGGAGGGAAGGGAATAATACAGTTTTTGGCAGAAGAGAGAATGAGTGCCGTTGGGTGCCATTCCATCCATCCATCCACCCATCCACCCATCCACCCATCCACCCATCCATCTATCCATCCCATATTTGCTGAGTACCTCCTCAGTTATACTGGGGATATAGCTGAGTCTGAAACAAAAGCTCCCCCTCTGGTTGAGGAGGGGTGGACAATAAACACTGGTGGTGGCAGTGATCATCTAGTCGTAGGTAGTACGATCTGGGAAGGCCTCTCTGGAAAGGTGGCGTGAGGTGGCAGTCTTGAAGAAGGTGCTTTCTGTGGATAGACTCGAGGCAGAGCATCAGTGTGTTACAGAACGCAGGCTGTCGTTTTCAGACCTGGGTGGGGGTCGCTGAACGCCCTGGGTGCACAGGTACACACGGAGAAGCGAGAGTCATCTGTCTGTACATAGTCACCAGGTCGTGTGCTTGACCTCATCAGATGCCTACACTGCTGCTTCACCTTTAAATGACCTTATTTTCTTCCCTCTTAAAAGGAAAAAGACTGACCTTTCTCTGAAATCATTTCTTTTTTAAAAAGGTTATCAACAAATGGGCGCAGAGTATCTTATTTCCCTTTGAGGCTAGAAATGCTCTCGTTCATTTTGGTCTCTGCTGATGAAAAAACGATAGTAGTGGTCATTGGAGTTAGAATCACAGGTCTTTTCTTGTTCACCTTTTTTGGTCAGACATTAACGATGGCCTCATTTGTATTTTCAGTTGATTCATTTTCTTTGAAACGGGGAGTCTTCCCACACTCTTTAAAAGGTCCAAATGCCACTCGGTAGATGCATCTCACACAGGGAAACCTACGGTGATGTTCATGTGTACTCTGGAGGTGTTCTGGTCAGACCTGACCTGGTCCAGCCTGGACGCTGCTGGCGTGCCGTGCAGCTGTTCTGGTCTTCTCGACTTCTTGTCAGTTGCATGTTGTCCTCCTGGACCGATTGTGATTTTTCTCACATTTCTCTCCTGTTTTTTATCTTTGTCTTTTTATATATTCCACCCCCACCCCCCCGCCCCACCAACCGGGCATTTTCTTAGTCTTAGCTTTCAGTCCTCCTACCGAACATTTAACGTATGCTATTTTATTTAAAAATTTTCCGAGTCCTTAATTTGATTCTCTGTTTCTTTTTATAGTCTCTTATTTTTATTTTATTGAATGCACTGTCTTACCTCTCTGAGAATATCCCTTACCGATGCTAGCTTTTATAAGTTAGCTTCTGTATTCGCCTGTCTAGTCTCTGTTTCCTTTGAATTTTGTTTGTTTGATTTGGTTTTTGGCTTTCACTTGAGAAACTTATGTCAAATATTTGTCGATCCTGAGCTGTTTGTTTACATTTAGGAATAAAGCACTGAAGAGATGATTGAAGGTTCTGGTGTTGTACCGTGTCTTGGTGGGCTTTGCCAGAATGGTCTCTGGCGGGCTGTCCTGTTGGAGGAATCCCCCATCTGTGGGTAGCTAATAGGTATATTCTCTTGCGCTGGGTCAGCTTCCCCATGGAATAATCCACCAGTGTGGCTCAGCTTCCCCGAAGAGGAAAGTCTCAGTGTTCTGCTGGAGGGAGAGAGCTGCCCCGCTCCCCCGGGTGACAGCGGGGTGGGTGTCTCGCTGCTGCCAGTCGTCCTCTGTTTGAGATGCCCATGCCTCTGCCCGAGCTGTCTGCATGAATGGGCCCATTTCTGAGCTTCCTTCACTTAGCTTTCAGCTTTTTGGGTCTGTCACATCGGCTGTCATTATTTGTCTGCCTTCCAGCTTTTAAGAATTTATTCTGTTTTCTTGGTCTTGAACGTTTATGCTTTTTAAAAATATTTTTTTACATCATTTTGGTAGGGCTTTAAGAAATAAACATGTATTTCATTTCTGTGCTAAAGTAAAAACCCTACTTAATTTTTAAGAGGTAATTCTGCATTCGATCTTTTTATTCTCCTTTTAGTAGCGTTGGCAGTTGACACCTTTATTTGCAGCAAAGGGATTAGCCCTGTCAGATGTGTTCGCACCCATTTCATTCCCAGACATTTGTCACTATTATTTCTGAAACCGCATCCTGAGCTGGCCTCCATTTTTGTGCCACAGCAAAGGCGCCAGCAGAGGGAGTTGATGAAAGCTCTCCAGCAGCAGCAGCAACAGCAGCAGCAGCAGAAACTCTCCGGTTGGGGCAACATCAGCAAACCCGCAGGGACCGCCAAGTCTCTCCTGGAGATACAGCAGGAAGAAGCCAGGCAGATGCAGAAGCAGCAGCAGCAGCACCAGCAGCCAAACAGGGCCCGGAATAATACAGTGGGTTCAGTTTCCCAATCAGTCATTCTGTGGACGGATGTTATCAGTTATCTTTTCTAACTTTTGTGGACTCTATTTTTTATCTTTTTCTTATTGTTAACCCCAGCCATTTGTCTCTTTTTCTTTACCAGCATTCCAACCTGCACACCAGCATTGGGAATTCTGTTTGGGGCTCTATAAATACTGGTCCCCCTAACCAGTGGGCATCTGACCTAGTCACTAGTATCTGGAGTAATGCTGACACTAAAAACTCCAACATGGGATTCTGGGATGATGCAGTGAAAGAGGTGGGACCTAGGAATTCCACAAATAAAAATAAAAACAACGCCAGTCTCAGGTAGGGCTCAAAGTGATCAAACCTGTGCTCCTTGGTGGGTTGGGGGAAGGGACGTGCCGGGAGTGGGATGTTGGGTGGCCAGGGGAAAAGGTACTTACTTAATTTTGACTTACTTTCATCTGCATCTAAGTGCATGAGATCATAGTTTGGTGATTGCTTTCTTCCCCCTAGAAACGCATCTGGATCATTACTAAGGGCTCTTGCTGTCGGGCACTTAGTTTGTTGCCTGTCACATGGTAACCACTTAATAGTATTAGGAATAGTGTCTTTTTGTGCTGTTGAACATTTCTCCAAGGTATTCTCTAGATCTTAGCGTTTTTTTCCCCTAAATTTATATTTTTATGTTACTTGTACTATAATTGGTATTATAAACACCCCGTAATGGCCTCTTTATTTTTATGATAGATTAGTTATCTCACCTTCCTCTTTCTCTCCTCAGTGTACAGCATTGTTGAACAGCGTGGGTTTTAGCGTTAAACACGTGACCCCAAATCCCAGCACTACCACTTATTAGCTGTGTGACCTTGGGCAAAGGGGAACTTCTTTGAGCCTCAGTTCCCTCATCTGTAAAATGATGATAATACAACTTCATGGGTTAGTCGTAAAGAGAAAATGGATACATGCGAAATAGTGAAGTGCCTGGCACATAGCAGCTGCTTAATAAATGGTAGTGTTGTCACATTGTTTCTTCTCGATCGAGGGCTAACATGTTACGAAAAGGACACCAAGTATCTGTCAGTTTATAGAGCACCACGCTCTTGGCCTTTGTGTGCAATATCTTTATTCCTTATGATGACCCAAAGAGGTATTAGTCCTATTTTACAGATGAGAAAACTGAGGCTTAGCAAAATTAAAAAACTTAACAAAGGACACATAGGAAGAATTTTATCAGATCTCTGACAAGAAGCCCTGTGTTCACAAGCTAGAATGTATTAGCTGAGGCTAGAATTTAAGGGGGCATTGAGTAACCTGTACCTCACCCCACATCCAAACATTTGAATTTTCGGAGCCAGGCTTTGGATCACTGGACGGCCATCCAGTGTTGCCAAGACGTTATGTATGGGGTTGTAGTATAAGCACATAGTAACAGTGTCTGGGAATATAATATCGCCCTATTGTTTTGCTTTAGTAAATCTGTAGGTGTGTCTAACCGGCAGAATAAGAAAGTAGAAGAAGAAGAAAAGTTGCTGAAGCTCTTTCAGGGAGTAAATAAAGCCCAAGATGGATTTACCCAGTGGTGTGAACAGATGCTTCATGCCCTTAATACGGCAAATAACTTGGATGGTAAGAATCGGGGAGGGAACCCCCCAGCATGTGGAATGGCAGCGCAGGGCCCACCACGAGGTTGGCAAGCTGGAGTGATGGGCCAGGACTCAGGAGTGAATCCTAATGGAGGCAGGTCCCGCACGCACTGTGATGGCTTGACTCTAACAGTGTCACATGTGATTTTACGTGGGAGAGAAGTCCTGTAATACTGTGCTCAAATACGTTACCAGTGGCTGCCAAAACTAAATGCTCTCTCAGGCTGCTCTACGATGTCTAGGACCGAGACAGTTGTAGTTCCATGCTGCTCATTTTATGAGGGCCATTGCCAGCTGAACCAGGGCCAAAGGAAGATAACTGTCATGGTGGGGACAGAGGTCAACCTAGGCAAGAGGAGGTTGAGGTGATGTGAGCTCTGTCCCTTCCTGCCTTTGGGGGCGGGGCTGGGAATCATGTGACAGAGCATGTAGACTTATTTTGTGTAGAATAAAACCAGGACCAGTATGTGGAAGTGAAAAGGTTTCAGCACAATTTGAAGAAAAACTTTCTAATTGGTAGCTCTTCACAGAGAATTTTCTGCCTTAGGTAGAAGTGGGTCCCCTCCCCACCCCACAGTGTTTGAAGAGACTGGTCAGCTTGGTGTCCACCTCTGGTGTCTACCTAAAACCAAGAATCTTTAGAAACAGAGTAGTAAAGGAATCCCAAGTTTCTTTGCAACATTGTAACACTATCTAATGGTCTGAAAGAGCCAGAGCAAACAGTAGTAAACAGTAGTGGTGGCTGCCATCCATTAAGTACCTACTATGTGCTAGGCACTTTCCAGGTAGAGGCTAAAGTATAACAGTTATTTGATTTTTGCAGCAATTTTATAAGATATTTTCACAGTGTGGGTGATGTGTCATTCCCATTTTATAAATTAGGAAACAGAGGCTCAGAGTGGTTAAGCAACTTCTCAAGGTCACACAGCCAGCGAATTCCTGAGTCAGGTTTAAACCCAGGTCTAACTCTGATACTTGTGTTTTTCTCCTATACCACACTGCTCGCGTGTTCCATGTAATTTCTCTAAATGTGTGATATCTCAGTGACGCTAAAGGAGGAGGGTATGGCTGTGTCTCCAGTATCTGTCGTGGTGCCTGGCACATGTCATAGCCCTGAATAAGTGTTGTTTGAATTTAAGAATGAATCCCCAGATGACGTCAGTCTTAGGCAGGCAATCGTTTTAATCAGCATAACAATTAGTGAAACTAAACGTGTGGTGTGTCTTTAAGTTTCCATCATTAACGTCCGATGGGTGAGACAATTATTAAAAAACTGAAGCTGATTCTTTCCATGTGATAGTTCATTATTACTCTTTATGTCTTCTCCCCTCTCCTGTTGCAGTTCCTACCTTCGTTTCTTTCCTGAAAGAAGTAGAATCTCCGTATGAGGTCCATGATTATATCAGGGCCTATTTGGGAGATACCTCTGAGGCCAAGGAGTTTGCCAAGCAGTTCCTCGAGCGCCGTGCCAAACAGAAAGCCAGCCAGCGGCAGCAGCAGCAGCAGCAGCAACAGCAACAGCAACAGCAGCAGCAGCAACAGCAGCAGCAGCAGCAGCAGCAGGTATGCGGCAGTGCAGAGAGCGCAGTCGCCATGCGTGAGCGTTAATACCTTGAAATACTGAGCACCCGAGAAATGGAAATTAGAACAAAGATACCATTTTTGTATATCGGATGACCAAAGCCCTTTAAAATGTGGTAGACGTGGTATTTAAAAATTATGTATCTAGAGACCTTTGTGAATTTCTAAATAGCAAATATTAACCACTCATTCTTTGCTAGGACACCAGCCCCATTATTCTCGGTCCATATATGTGCCTCAGTCAAATTCCTACTTGTCACAGACCCATAGATGTATTTGGGATTGAATAGTTAACACCTAGAAACGTTAACTCTCTGGTGCTCAGGATCCACTTTGCCCAGTGCTGATAATTCGGTACGTTTTTGATGGAGATGTCGAAGGCACAGCATAACGTGCTCGTGATCCACGGTAGTTGTGTCTGTACAGTGGATGCCGACGTTGAATTAGCGAATACTGAACCGTTGCTCGTAGGGGAAGCCCTGAGTTAGCTTTCTGTGAACCTCTGGCCCCAGCGTGTTGTCAGCCAGTCAGCGTGTAAGCTGTTTACCAGGTGGCTTGTTTATAAAGGTGCTTTATTTAACATGACGTTGATTCCTTAGCATTGAGCTCGCAGTCAGCAGCACTGTAACCATGCCTGGGTGAAGCTGAGCTAACACAGTCAGTCTGTGAGGCACGTCACAGCCTTCTAGTGCTCAGGGTGTCCTAGGTGACGCTCAGCGCTTGGGGGCCAACAGTGACATCACCAACATGGCACTAAATGGACTGGAAAAGGCGCCTGTTTACAGTCCGAGAGCTGAGAGCTGAGACGAGAAGGCGGACTGTTGCCCTTTCTGCCTCAGCGGGAGCGTGCACCTTGAGCAAGTCCAGTTCTCCACTGCTCCGTTCGTGCGCGGGTCCAGAGTGACCACAGAAGCGCTGCTGGTAGTGATGTGGGGTCATAAATAAATCACAGCAAGTGAGGTGGTCCCCTTTTACCCACGGGGCTTTGTCGTAAGACCCCCGGTGGCATCCGGAACTGGGGAAGTACTGAACCCTATACTTACGTAGCTATGATAAAGTCTAATTTCTAAGTTAGGCACAGTAGGGGATTAACGATAATAGAACAAATAGAGCAGTATGCTGAAATAAAAGTTACATGAATGGGGTGTCTGTCTCTGTCTAACAGTGCACCTGAAAAGCGAGGTAGCTACTCAGTGCCGGACAGACACACCTCGTGGAGATGCTGGACAGCGGGGCTGGGTCACCTCCCAGGTGGGACAGAGAGGGAGGGTACAAGATTTCATCACGCTACTCAAAATAGCATGCAATTTAAAATGTACAAATTGTTTATTTCTGGAATTTTCCATTTAATATTTTTGGACTGTGGTTGATTATGGGTAACTGAAACCACAGAAATGAAACTGGCTGAGGGCGACTACTGTAAGTGAATTTTCAAATATGGAATCAGTGAATGATGAGGATCGGTTGTACAGGTTTTCTGAAAGGTCAGGGAGAGGCTTCATATTATTCAGGTCCTTTAATCACATAATTCTATGGATAATGTTTGTTTGATAGGTCACTTCTGGGAACACGTAAGGTGTGGTGCAGTACAGGGCATTTAAAATACGTTTGGGCAGATGGGGTACCAGGAACCCACTGAAGGGAAGTGAAAGTTGTAAACGTGAACAAAAGTCCAACGAAAGGACACAGCAAAGGACATTGCACAGCAACGCGGAGGCTATTTGCATCTACAAAGTGGCCGGCCCCGTGTGCTGATGTAGGAAGGTGGCGTCCTGGTGCGCGTGCACAGCCAGGCTTGTCCTTCCGCAGTGCTCCCCCACCCCACCCCACCCCTCCGCCAGCTCACTGACTGCCAGCAGGTCTGCAGCGTGCAGACCCGGGCTCCCGGGGACCTTCTGCCTGGGGTAGGTGAGGGGTGTCAGTTGCCAAGGTGCAGAGGTCTGTTCGCAGTTGCATCACTGTAGATTTAATTTCCTCGTGGGTGGGGTAGACTCCATGCGAACTTGAGAGGTTTTGACAGCTGTGCTGTCACGGTGGTGTGGACACCTGCAGTTACCAGGATAGGCCCTGGGGAGGCAGGCAGAACGTGAAGGGAGACTCTGAATCTAAACGCGGGAGCAGGTGGCCCGGCAGGCTCCTCTGGGTGTCCTTATTACTGGAATCCATGGCGGGCCCTGGTTTTTAACTCACACTTGACCAGGTGAGGGCAAGTGAGCCGTTTTCTCGGGGTGGGCCGAGCCAGCACCCACCGTGTGACTGACGCTGTGCCGTCTTGTTCCTCAGGACTCCGTGTGGGGGATGAACCACAGTGCACTCCACTCAGTGTTTCAGACCAATCAAAGCAACAACCAACAATCCAGTTTTGAGGCTGTGCAGAGTGGCAAGAAGAAGAAAAAACAGAAGATGGTCCGAGCAGACCCCAGTTTACTAGGTGAGCACAGGCCCGGGGCCCGCTGGGTGTCGGGAGACTGCAGGTTATAGCAGCTGCCATGCGAGTCCCGCGGTGGGGTGTTTTCCACGAAGGGAAACAATTCTTGTATAAAAATCAGTTCAAAATAAGTAGTCAGTATTTATTGGGCATCTCCATGCAAGAGCTGTGCCTTGTGTGCTAGAGGGACTTACAGTGTGATGCTTTAAACTTTAAAGCCTTTTTTATGTTTAATAGGACTTTCCCTAGAAGGCGTTTCAATTTAGTTGGGAAATAATGCTCATGGAAAACAGTAAATAGGTAGTTTACAGACTTAAACGCTGTTCTGCGTGGAAGCTGACCGTGAACCCAGTCAGGTTCTGAGAGAAGGAACTCTGGCCTGGAGGATTCAGAACAGTTCCGGGCAGCTCACAGCTGTGCGGCCTTTCAGAGCGGGCCTGTTTTCCTTCCATTCTTCCGTGTGACCCACAGCTGTTCTCGCCTAGCACTGAGGACCAGTGTCTTCACACGGGACAGCCTCAGGGTAAAGGCGACACCTGAATTGGGGCTTTAAAGACTGGCAGGAATGGTGTTTTTGGAATGATGAACAGTATGGGCAAAGTGATGGATGCCTGTGTTTCTTAAATTGGCCTAATCTGCACACAGTCATAAAATTACTCTCCACTTATTGATGTAAAATAGACTGTTGCAGAACCACGCTGTGTGGAATAGAATGATCATATTGGCAAAGATGGCAGGTTGCAGTGTTGGCTTGATCACGAGGCCGCAGTAGAGACCAGGTGGAAGAGAGTGGCGGTCTGCAGTCGGGTTTTGGCATTGGAGGTGGAGAAGAGTTAGGTGGATTTGAGAAGCTTAGTGGGTGTAACTGGCTGCACAAGGAGGATGGAGAGGTTTGGGCAGCAGGGTGGATAGTGTCGCCTTTTGCTAAACTGATGAGCACTGGACAGCAGAGCCAAAGGATAGAGAGTGTAAGTGTCGGGTGAGTGGAGTGCAAAGTGGCCGCGAGACATCAGATGAAGATGCTCACAGGGCGGACCCGCTAGCACAGCAAGAGGGCGCTGACAAGCCTGTCTGCCCTCGGAAGAACCCGTACTTCTCTTCAGAAGTTTCCTGTCTGCGAGAACAAAGCGGCAGTCACAGAAACTTAACTTTGAGGATTGCCCTTTGGAGCCGGTGCCTGGAGGCTGGTTTCGGGAACCCGGAGACCTACTGAAGTCCTGTTTTCTTTTGCCTGTCTTGAAAGCTTATGTTAAGGATAGATGGAATCGTCCAAAATTGTATCTGGTTTTGACAGGTAAACATAGATTTAAAAGTGTTTCTCATTTTCCGCGTGTGGGTGCTAGCTAAGAATCCCTTACTATTCAGCTGTGGCACTTAGGGCTAGCTCTCAGGAAACAGCTTCCTCTGGAAACGAGGTAAAGGTCTTCTTATTTTAAATTGACTTATGCCTTATTGATTTACAGATTAAGAAAATAGATACCCATCAGTTGTAAGTTACCCACGCACAGAGTGGGAAAACCGGTTTTAATTCGATCCCCCATTTCCATTGAAAAAATCATCACTGATCAAAAGAGATCTTTGCTTCTTCTAAAACAGACAGACCATCAGAAGGGGGCCCGGTGTCCTGTTTTGGTCACCCAGACCCTCCGTTGCACTCGTGTCTTCCTCTGGTTCCCAGAGCTCCCAGGCGCCACGGAGAGCCAGCATCCTGTGCTTGGTGTGACAAGTGCAGCACGGGTTAGGGGTACCGACCTCCTGCATGGTTGAAAATCACGTATTACTTTGATCCCCGCCCCCCAAAACTTAATTATAGTCGTCCCTGGGGAATTGGTTCCAGGACCGCCGCGGGTACCAAAATCTGAGGCCGTTCACATCCCTTCTACAAAGTGCTGTAGAACAGTGCACACAGGCGGCCCCCGCACCCACTGATTCCCAGCTGCCGTTCGAAGAGACTGTTTCCCCGCCATGGTTGGCTGACTCCGGATGCGAAACCCTGCGATACAGAAAATTGGCTGGATGTTTATAGAAAAAAAAATCTGCATTAAGAGGACCCGAGCAGTTCATAGCCTGCTTTTGAGGGCCCACTGCACACAGTACGCGTTCCTTGTCAGAACAGCGTCTCAGACCCGAGGGAAGGGGTGTGAGCGAGCGGCCGCCGTAGTTCCGAACGTAGGAGGGAGAGCGCAGCCTTCCGAGCGAGGCGTCCTGAGCCCCGAGCCCCCGGGGGCCGCCGTGGCACTCGGGCCCTGACAGGTGCTCACCCGCCGAGTCTTCCGTGGCAGGTAGATGAGACCGTGTCTCACTGCTGCTTCTCACTTCCTTTCTTTTCCTTGATTAAAAATAATTTAGTTTGCGGTTTTATTACATTTCCAGTTTTATTGCATGGAGCTCATTATTTTTATCACATTTCATCTGTTCTTGAGATCTATGCGAAGTCAAAGAAAAACCTTCAGAATACAATAATAGCTCATTTCGTAGACTGTTTGGTTTTTCCGTTTTTATACTTACCTAATTAAACCGTTATTTTAAAACTGTGAACACTAAGCCTTTCATTATTTTCAAGGAAAAAAAGCCTGCGGGTTATGTGAGCACGGCGGGCGGGCAGAGCTCAGGTTGGGGTTTGGAGGCCGCGCCTCTCCCAGCACTGGGCTTCGTAAGCAGCTTGTACCACAGCTTCCTTGGTGAATAAACAGGCATGTTTATGTTTGCAAATCCTAGTAATTTTGAGTCAAGAATGTAATATAATTAAGCTGTTTTTATTATGGAAGGCATTTTTGTTTATTATTGGTACATTTAAAATGTGTTTGAAAACTTGAACATGAAGGAACAAAGAGGAGGGGTCAGAAAACTCCAGTAACATGAACAGAACCGCTTTTAGACTGGACGGAGAGCATCGCTTGTTTACCTTCTGATATTCAGGTAGCAGCCCAAACAGTTCGGGATTTCATTCAGGGTGGACGAGCTGCAAGCTTTTTGGGAGTCACTCCTGTCGGCCCCATTACTAATCTGTTTATCAGTCTCTGATACGGCGTTCATGGCATTTACGTACGTGGGGCTGATGGCGTGAGGGTTTCACGCGTCACTAGTGTTTGTGAGTAGTGCTTGTTGCCTACAGTGGCTGAGCTGGTACTGCTTTTCCAAACCAGATTCCATGTGGGCTCATCAGTGTTGCCTACTGAAAGCCTTTTCTGTGCAGGTTTAACTTACCGTAGAGTGAGTTGAATAAAGTGTTTGAATCTCTTGTGCTGTCTGCTGGGTGACAGAACGTCTGAGGGCTCTAGGGACCTTGCTGTAGGTCTTCCCTGAAGCGCCCCACCTCTGAATAGCACAAGCTCTGGGCCCGAAGTGTTCCCAGTGGTGGGTGGGGCTGGAGCAGCAGCACTCCCCCTCCGCAAGCGTTATTCCTGCCCCCACCCTGAACTCATTCCCCTCCAGGCGCCCCGGCCTGGCCTTAACCACCTTTTCTGCCCCAGACTCCTCTCAGGGTTCGCTAAGGCAGTGGTTAGCTATTCTTTGTAAGCAGTGATGCTGTCTGTCTGTCTTCCCTCCCTAAGTTATATCAGAACCTTAAGAAATAACGACAATAACAACAGACTCTCCCACTGGACGGGCAGAAAGCCACTGTCCTGACCTTTACCTCATTTCTTCTCCTTCCCCTGACTAACCCTGAGCTTCGCTCAAACACATGAGCGTCAGTACTGCAGCCCCTTCCTGGACTTGGAGCCACAGCGCTGTGCGTGTGTGGTCACTCACCGCCCGTGTTTTCCTGCAGGATTTTCCGTCAACGCTTCTTCGGAGAGACTCAACATGGGTGAAATCGAGACCCTGGACGACTACTGAGCCCCGCCACGGACCGGCCTTCGCACCCTCCCCGCCGACCTCGGGCCCTCCACCTCCGGACACCACCCTCACTCACCGTTGTCTATCACTGCAGCCCATCACAGACCAGTCATCTCAGGCTGCTTCTTCCAGCCCTGTGTCACGAGTCCTGAACCGCTTTTGTTGGCGAGCTGCTCAGACTGCAGATAAGTGGCCGGACCCTGTGTCTCGGGGGTGGCAGTCGGGACCGCTCCCCAACAAGGCCGATTCGGGGCCGCACGCGTTCACTGTGCCGTGGTTCCATCCACCGTCCCCCAGAAAGTGTGTCGGGATCTGCCAATAGCAATTTACTTTTCTCTTGCCACCTTTTTCCTTTTATTTTGTTTTTCTTCTTCATTTTACCCCCACAACGAGGGCAAGGGGTCTAACTGGGGCAGTCACGAAGACAGGTGACGGTGACGGGCGCTGGCCGCAACGAGGCGCCCGCGGACTGTGACTGGAGCGCCCCCGTGCGAAGGCCGCGCGGCCGCCGCCCGCTCCGGGGCTGCGTCCAGAGGCCCTGGGGGTGCAGCGTGGGCGGGCCGGTCCGATGTCGCTCGCCCCGCGCCTCTTCTTCCCAAGCGCCCTTTCGGAGAGAGGATTCGAGTTTTCTTCGTTAGATAGCGACTTCTAAGCGAGCTGGCTCCTCCCCTGGCGTGCTCCACCCTGATTGGACAGAGGAGACCCTGTGGCCTGGGAGAGGGGCTTACTCTTAATTTTTCTTTCTTACAAAAACTGATTTTTCCCATAACTATTTTTACTTCCGAGGACTAGGACCAGTTTGTTTTGGGCCTTTCTGCTGAAAATTTGTCTCGTTTAAGAGGCAGCTAGGATCTTTACCATATGTATGAATTTGTATAATTTCACTTTGGGTAGGGATAAACTTTTGCATCAGATAAAAGCCCGGAATTGCACCTGGTTCCTCAGCATTGCGTGTGTGTCTTGCTATGGCCCCGAAAAGGTCTCGTTGAAAGATCCTGGAGTGGCAGTGGCTTGCTTTGCTGAGAAGAGAACACGCAGACAGACCTGCCCGTCTCTGAGACCTTCGTCCGCGGAAACCACTATGCGGGAGGATGCGGGGGGCTGGAGGGGATGGGCGAGGACGGGGAGACGCGCTTGGTGCTGACTTCTGGTGGTGGCCTCCAACACCCCCTCACTTCAGACGTAAATGTACTCGAGCCCTATTTATAAACAAACGCTCTCCCTGCCTCCACCCGCCCCGCCCTGCCCAGCATCACCTGGAGTTGCCCGTGGCACGTGGGTCTGGAGCCTTGGGCCGCGTGCCACCCCGCGCGGGAGCGCTGAGTTCGGGCGGCTCCTGCTGGGGTCCCTCTTCTTTCTGCCCTCGCTGCCTGGAGAAGGCTGGAGTTGCTCCGAGAGCGGTTTGGTTTGGGATGATTATCTTTGGTTTCTCTTTTTATTCTTTTGGATTTCCATTCTCCCTATCCCTTCTTGCCTCCCTCCCTTAAACATGTACAATAACTATACAGAGACTGCTATCAACGTGTATATAGTTTTTGGATCAAATAGCATGAGGAGACGGGGCACCATTTAAAACTGGGACTCCTGCTCTCCTTTGCTTTGTAAATTCAGAAGTGGGGGGTGGGAAAGAGGGATAGTTAAAATGTTTACAGAACTTTAAGCTCCCTCGGAACTTTTGCCAGTGTGGAGGACAATAAAAAGAACGTGAATAAAACCCGTGGTGGTCTCTCCGAGCGCCCTGCGCACGCGCCGCCCTTCGTCGAGGCCGCTCCGGCCCTGAGCGGTTCTCTCTCCCTTTCTGCCAGGGGAAAGCTCCAGACACAGAGCACCCGGGCCCTGGGGGTGCCGGCCAGTTCTTCTTTGGAGAATGCAGAGGTCAAGGTCGGCATGGGGAAGGAAGCCTGGCCAAATGTCTTTCCTCCCTGCTCTGGATCGTCTCCTGCCCTCACACCACGGACACCCCGCCCTGCAGGTTCCCCGCCAGAGCCTGCCACACCTGCCCCACGAGACGCCGCTGTGCGTGTGCTTGGGGAGGAAACAAGCCAGTAACACAGGGGCGGGGGGTCTGGGGACAGATCAGAGGGCATAGAGTCATTTTCGTCATGAACCATTCTAGTTGCTTAACAGGAGCCGTGCTCCTTCCTGAGGCATTTCCCACGTCGCGGGAAGAAGTCATTCGTCCCTGGGAACCTGTGTCTGTCTCAGCTCCGCTCATGCTCACATTCTCACTCTCTCTCCCAGCCGCCCCGGTCTTACTCCTTTCTAGAAACGCGTTTGCAAATTGCTCGAGCTTTAAAGTATTTGTTTTGTACACAGTTCGCTTATAGTATTTGACTGAAGAGATTTTAGAAACGTCCCCAACAACATAGTTTTGACGATGGAGACTTCCCCAGGATGTTGGTGCTCTGGTTACTGTTGCTACGTAACAGGTTACCCCTGACTGGCCACAGCGACCCCTTCGTTATGCTGATAGTTTTGTGAGTCAGGACTTTGGGAAGGCTCCACTGGGCAGTTCTGTGGTGTCTCCTACAGCTGTGCTCAGATGTCACCGGGGGCTGCGCTCTTAGGAAGGCTCGGCTAGGGTGGCCAGCCGCCGAGGCTCACTTGTGTGACGGGCAGCCGGTGCTGGCCGTTGGGGGGGAACTCAGGGTTGATGGCTGAAGGAGCTATACCCGTCCCCTCCGGCATGGCAGCGTCTGCATGGGCGACTCCCGGCAGAGGGCGCGTCACCGTTCCTGACCCAAAGCAAGGAGTACTTCTGTGACCCGTGTTCCGTCAGAGTGGTCCCAGGCCCACTCAGACTTGCGGGGTTGGGAACGTCCTCGTCGCTGGAAGGAGCGGTAAGGTCACATTGTCGGAGGGCGTGTGGGATTGGAGGGACCGTTGTAGCCATTTGGGGGAAACAATCGCATCAGGTGGGTTGATGGTATACATCAAGGACCTTTAACTTTTCATTCAGTTCCTCTAAGTTGAGGGACTTTTTCTTTGAAACATCAGGATAGATAATGATGCTTCTAAAAAAATTATTTTTTTATGGCAACCATTTTATAAATATACAGAGTATATATAAATATAGTATATATAGTCTGTGTAATGTGTGTCATTTTAAATACATTATTTTTAAATGGATCAGATGGAGACATTTATACCAAATGCATCATTGTTAATAAAAACGGGAGGCCTGCGTGTGACTCTGATTGAACAGAAGCTCCTGGCACGCGAACCCGTTGGTCTGTGCCTGCGTTGTGGGGAGCACAGCCCCGCCAGAGGGGCGCAGCCCTGTGGGCATCAGCACGGAGGCCTGGCCTGGGCCCTGGGGGCGGCCAGCCCCGCGGAGGACGCTGCGGTGCTCGTGGGGCCATTGCTGCCGGGGATCCAGAGGCAGCCGACGCTTGGGTTCACTTTACCGGTGTCGTCGGCGCCTTGAACAGGAAGGACCTGCATGGCCTTTGGTGGTGCCAGTTCCGGCCACCAGCGAGTGTTGGTTGCATGTGACAGAGGACACACAGTAACCATGGCAACCATGGTAGCGTATTTTCAAGTGAAACGTGGAGGTCATCAGTCCCAGGCTGGTGTGGTGTCGCTGGGACCTGGATTCTTTCTGTTCTACCTTCGTGTTTGTGGCTGTCGTTCTCAAGGTCACGCGTGGTCCAAGGTGACTGCTAGGGCACCAATGGTCATGCCCCCCATCTTCCAGGCGACAGGAAAGAGGGGGGCGAGGCAAGCGGGGCACAGGAGCTTTCTAGCCCCTTTTAAGGAGCTTTTGTGGGAGCCCCACCCAGCTCCTAAGTCTCTTCAGCCCAAGTCAGAAGAAAAGCTGAAGTTTGAAGGTTCAAGCTTCAGAAACTGTTTCTGGGAAGTGGGGAGACCGGGTCCTGCACTGGCAGTGGGCAGTCTACACCGGCATGCCCTTCGGCCTTCTGGCCCTAAGTGGGAGAAGCTGGGGACAGTTGAGTTTGTGCACGGGGACCATGGGGAAGGGATGCTCCTGGCCGCCCCGCCTGCAGCTCTGCTCTGGGCGGGGGGCGCTCAGCACAGCCCTGGTTTCCATCGGGCAAAAGCCCCACCTTGCTGTGTCTGGCATCTCCGGATTCACAGACGCTAGGTTTTGGGTATTGTTGTTCGAGGTGCCCTGGAGGGTGGCTTCACGAATGGATGTTGGCCCCTCCTCCTACCTCGGGCAGGCATTTGCCTGCCAGTCTGGGAAGCATGGGAAGCAGGAGCCATCGGGTAGTCTAGTCATGGTCAGATCTTGCAATGAGATTGCGCGGTGCAGGGCCCAGCACACAGAGGGCACACAGTAACCATGAAGTCTGTAGGCTCCGTGAAGTCTGTAGGCTGTTTTGCGAGGGAGAAGGGCGTCGGGGGGTCACGTGCAGGGGCAGCGGGGGTGATAAACGGGTCAGCTTCCTTTTAGACGTCTGCAGGTCGGTGCCCAGAAGCATCCCTCAGGGAGGCGGCGTGGCGTGGGCTCTGCAGGACACGGGTCTTAACTATTAACGCCGGCCTTCTCATGAGCCGGCTCTTCCTGTCCTGTCTCTGGCCTCAGCTTCCTGCCTGCCGGATGAAGGGGTTGGCCCAGGGCCTCTGAGGAACTTAAAACGAAAAGCAGTTGCTGAGCTCCGTGTCCGGAGACTCCGAGTTGGGGTGGGTTCCAGCAGGGCGCCCCGAGTGCTTCTGAATGGGCAGGCCTCGCTGCTCCCTGAGGTCCCCTTCGGCTCCCTCCTGCCGAGTGTGCTGCTGTCACCCGCGTGTGCGTGGGCCCGTCCTCGCAGCCTGCTGCTGGCTCCGGGCGTTGGCGCATGTGGCACCTGCGTCTCAGCGTAGGCGCCTGGCGTTGCTTGACGAGTGCCCTTCGCAGTGTCACGGAAGCAGAGCCCGGTCACAGCAAGCGTGGTGAGTCGTGTGGGGGATGGACACACACACCGGGATCGCTGACTGTCTTTGGTGACATGAAATTAAGCCATGGCCGATCGGGGTCCACCGTGAAACAGACACCACACCTTTTGATTCCATCAAAAGGAATGAACAAAAAAATGAGAGAATTGGTGTTGGAATGGTTGGTAGCAAAACGGGGAGAGAAAAAGGGTTACTGGAAGGTGTGGGAACTGGGGAAACCACTGACCCTATATCCACGGGTCCCATCAGTCGTCATGTCCATTTCCAGGGGACACTGATGTCTCTTCAGTTCACTGGCAGTTTCCACTGAATCTGTAGTGTCCTAGAGATTAGATTTTACTATATCAGTATGTCAATGTGGAAAATAAGTCGGTTCCTATGTGCAGATGCGTGCGTGTGTGTGTGTGTGTGTGTGTGTGTGTGTGTGTGTGTGTGTGTAAGCGAGGGGTCAGACGTACAGGGCTGTTCCTGGACCTGCTCGTGAGAGACCCCTGGACACCTTCCCTCTGCACGACCCATCCCCTACTCCTGGTGCCCTCCGGCAGCCCCTCAGCGGGTGGGGGACCTGCACCTGCACCTGCTTTCCAAGGGTTCTGAGTCCTTAACAGTCCTCAGGGTATCGCAGCTTTTGTCCTTGATTAGCTTTTTTTCCAAGTGTCTTATAATGAAAAAATTCAGACGCGTATAAGACAAAGTGCCTTAGTTCAGGCTGGGAAGTCTCACGGTCTAGCCACTGCCCCCAGGTTTGGTGTCCGGTGAGGGGCTGCTTCTTGGTTTGCCGATGGCCGTCTTCTTGCTGTGTCCTCCTGTGGCGGGGCTGGGTGGCCGGGTGGATGGATGGGGAGACACAGACAGAGGTGTGTGGACAGATAGATCCCATGTCCCTACCTCATCTTTTCATCTTTTAAACAGTCTTTTTATCCCGACGTGAGGGCCCTACCCCAGTGGAACCCTGATGGCCGCGCGGAGTCCCAGCCTCCACCCACCATCGCACTTGGGTTAAGGCGTCAGCACTTGCATTTTGGGGGTGCGAACTTTCAGTCATAGCAACTAGCATAGTAGGCTCCTGCCTCGTCTAACCCAGCTTCAACAATTTCATTTACCCCACCTTTTTTTTTTTTTACCCTATTTCAAAACAAGTCCTAGATACCATGTCACTCATAAATAAGTATTGTAAGGTGCATGGTGACAGATATGGAAACCTTAAAAAAACAAGCTATGTGCCATTAATCACATTAACAATATTTCTTAATATCTTAGAAGTGTCTTTTTACAAAAGTTGGAATCAGAATCAAAATGAGGTTCGTGGATTGCATCTGATTGATATGTTTAAGTCTCTTTTAGTATTACCAGTTCCCCCTTTTTTTAAAAAAAAAAATTGAGGAAACGGAATTATTTGTCCAGAGAACGTCCCACGTCCTGGGGCTCAGCAGGGAGCGTCCTTATGATGTCACCGTGTTCATCTCCCCACATTTTCTCTAATTAGTGGTGAGAGCCGGAAGCTTGACTGGATTCAGATCCTCCCCCCTCCCTCCCGGAATACTTAATGGATGCGAGATGTATATGTCCTGTTATACACCAGTCACGTGGGTGGGCAGCACGGTCTGGTGGTCCCAATTTTTTATGCTGAAATTCATCAGTCCTGTTGCCATGGGGTGGATTCATCCACTAGAAAAGTTCTTTTGGTCTTTCGTGTGGCATTTTTTAAATTATTATTTTTTTCTATTCCAGTTGACGTTCAATATTATATTAGTTTCAGGTGTACAGCATGGTGGTTAGACATTTATGTAACTTACAAAGTGATCCCCCCAAATAAGCCTATAGTACCCACCTGACACCATACACGGTGATTACAATATTATCGACTGTATTCTCTACGCTGTACTTTATGTCCCGGTGACTATTTTGTAACTGCCAATTTGTAATTCTTAATCCCTTCACCTTCTGCACCCAGCTCCCAACCCTTCTCCCATCTAGCAACCATCAGTTTTTGATCTTTATGTGTCTGTTTCTGTTTCATTTGTTTATTCTGGTTTTTCGATTCCACAAATGAGTGAAATCATATGGCATTGGTCTTTAACTTATTTCACCAGCCCGATAACCCTCTAGGTTCAACCATGTTGGAAATTGGGACGGCTCCTGTGGAAAGCCGTGTGGAGAGTCTTCAAAAAATGAAAATAAAAATAGAACTAGCTATGCCCAGCAATTTTACTTTTGGGTATGTATCTGAAGAAATCTAAAACACTAATTTAGAAAGATACATGCATCCCTACGTTCACTGCAGCAGTATTTACGGTAGCCAGTATATGGGAGCAACCCAGGTGTCCATCTGTAGGTAGACGGTGGGATAAGGATGTTGTTACATATACATAATGGCATATTGACTTGATTTAACATTCATCAGCGATCACTGCCTACGTCTACTATTTCCTTAGTTATTGAAAAGTTGATGATTCTTTCATTGAGGATGGGGGGACTTTTTATTTTGAATCATTTTGGATTTTAAAGAAAACTCACCGGAACAGTAGCAACACTTCCCACGTAACTTGCACCCAGGCCCTCCGGTCGCTAACATGTGGCCACGTCTGCTTGCTTTTTCTCGATGACACTCAGTAATGACACTCAGTAACTTGCTCTGCGAACCATTTGAGAGTGAGCCGCAAACGCTTATCCCGAAGTATTTCAGGGTGTATGTATTCCTTGAAACAAGGATATTTCTTACATGGCCACGGTACAACTTACAGGAAATAAGTGATAACAATCCTGTCACTTGCTGTATGTAGTTGTCAAGTTTCTTAGTCTTCTAACCTGCCTTTGGTTTTTATATCTTGACATTAAGGGCTCAGGGCAGTTACTCTGTGATTTGCCTGGTGTTCTTCTCATGCTTTGGCTGAGGTCGTGCGGCTGGGCAGGAATCCTGCAGAGGTGACGTGTCCTTGGTGTGTCACCGGAGCGCACGGCCGTCTGAACCATGACTGGCGATGCTGACTGCAGTCAGGTTTCTGTGCTGGAGAGATTCTTCTCTTTGTGGGAGAAAACCTTGAGACTAAGTAAATATCCAGTTCCTCATCAGATTTCCAGCCGCTAGTGCTCACGGCCGTTGTGACGCTTGAACAATGACTACGAGGCTGGCCAGCTTTCCTTTTACACGGATGAGTCAGCATTCGACTCTTAAGGGAAGAGCTTTCCACACCACACGCACGTGCACACGCTGTGTAGTTACAACCTGATGCTATTTTTCGCTCACAATTTGTCCGTTCGGAGTCCCTCCTAGTTGACTTCTGTGTCCTCTTGTGTCCTCTGTGTCCCCATCATGCTTTGAGCGCTTCCTGACTTTGGCGTGAGCTATTCTAGGCTCATCATCTCCTCTTCCTGTCCCATTTCTCCAAGGACCAGTGGCTCCTTTTAGTGGGGAGCAGTATCCATATCCAGAAACCAAACTCTGGGCACTGGTCGTGCTTACGGCCATGGGGGTGTCTCCACGGATAGAGAGAGGCAGTTTACGTGTGTGTGTGTCCAGTTACCTGCGTGTCATAACTAATCATCTCTGCATACTGTGAGTTCCTACTGGTATCTTCAGTTCCATTCTAACCTTTCCCCTTTCCGTATGTGTAATTCCCCTCTCCAATAATGAGACACTGGCTCCTCTTATCCTCAGTATTATTTCCTTATTTGCTCAGTCCTAGAATACACTTGTGTAGTTTTATAATTGCTAACCCATCCCACTGTGAAAAAACAATCTTTCTAACTAGAGTTCAGTATTTCTTTAAAGATACACTGCCAGCATTACAAAAACACATATGCACAAGATGAGGCATACACTCATCTTTGTAATTTAGACTTTTTGTCTCGTCTGACAGTGTACTGCTGTTTTTCCTTCAGTGTAGTTTTATTAATTATTTGAAATGCAATTCACGGTCTTGAAATGCCTTAATCATTTTATCCTGCGCGGAGCCTGGTGGAGTGATGGAACATTCATCAGGGCTGTGGTGCCTTCCCTTACACGTGGTTCTGCCCTCCCAGGATGGGTTCTCGGCTGCCCACTCCTGCCCACGCTGCTTCTCATCCACTGAGCTGGATGCAGACCAAAATTCCATCTTCCACTTGACTTCTATAAGCTCTCCCTTTGGTTAACGCAGTGGCATTTGGGGGCATCCAGAGGTTAGTGTCCATACAGCGCCAGTGTCCACTGATCCCTGAAGATACATACATCAGCCCCTGTGGCCCACAGCCGCTGGCACCTCGGGCAGATTTGCCGTTTATACTCACAGCCATCTGGCAGAGCCCTTTCTCACCCATACGTTGCCTCCCTTTCTATCGAGAGATTCTAGGTCTGGGAAACAGGTGGGAGGTTTGATGCTCTGTTGCAGGTACGTGCAGATTTCTGCTCACCTGTTCATCTTTGTTTATCAACGCGTTAGAAGGCTGCCCATCTATTTCAATTCTGGGGGTCA